>CM060347.1:2570455-2615455 GCA_030674155.1 Stramonita haemastoma | reverse complement strand
AGAAATTTAGCACTAATGGACAGAACAGATACAGTACAAAGGTGGATAAATGAGATAAAAAGTAAACAATAAATCTTGCAGCAATGGTCACTGATTAAAGTAACATCTTTCACTTCAGCCTTGCCAACACAAATGGATTTTACCTATGGGGGCTCAACTTCTTTTTCCTTTTTCAGTCTTTTTTCCATCTCTTTCCAAAAATCTTTGGGGGGTGTAGGATCGCTTTGGTGTGTGTGTGTGTGTGTGTGTGTGTTTTATTCTTTTATATCGAGGATAATGGAATAAGCACTCATGTGCTTTTTTTCATCCAGTCCCCGTGTGTATGCAGTTTTTTGTAAATAGTGTGTGTGGTGTGTGTGTGTGTGTGTGTGTGTGTGTGTGTGTGTGTGTGTGTGTGTGTGTGTGTGTGTGTGTGTGTGTGTGTGTGTTGGGGGTGGTGGCGAGATTTACATCGTGGGGCTCCAAACTTTCTTTTCCCCACATTTTCCTTTTCAGATTTTACCCCCCCCCCCCCCAAAAAAAAAAAAAAAAGAAAAAAAGTCACAGAGTACATTTGTGCTGACAACAGAAATCAAAGCAGACTGCTGGGAGATATGCAGATGGAGTAGTCTATCAATGGGCTGGGAGTGCGATAAACTGAGTAATTAGCATATCTCTGACCATTAGCCGAGCAAAATACAGGAAAAAAAGGTAACGGTATACACCAATTCAACATCCCTGCTATATATTATACACATAGAATGAAACATTCATGGTTACACGCTACATGGTCAATCACATTTTGCGAAATAAAGATGAAAAACTGTTCTAATGCAAGGTTGTTATACAAATAAACACAATCTTGTTTACATAGAAATCCTTCACCTCCACCCTTTCAAACTCATGACAAATTAAGTCAATGCTGCTTACTGCTGCCTATCTAGCAGTTTAACAGATTTCGTTAAACCATACAGAGAGAAAATTGAAATTGATGTATTTCACCAAGTACTATTTCCAATTTCTGACACCACACACACACACACACACACACACACAACACACAACCCACAACACAATGTGCACGAGCGCCACACAGACACACACAGGTTACAATACATGTGGTATACCATTCTATAGGGCTTTGCTTGCAGCAAACACACACTCTCTCTTCTCTCTCTCCTCTCTTCTCTCTCTCCTCTCCTCTCTCCTTCTCCTCTCTCTCTCTCTCTGTTGTATCCACGGACTTGAGCATTCTACCCTGCTTTTTGTTTGATGATAATGATGACGATGATGATGTGATGATGATGATGATGGTGATGATGATGGCGGATGATGATGATGGATGGATGATGATGGATCGATGATGTTTGATGATGATGGATGATTGATGATTATGATGATGTTGAGGAATTGATGAAGATGATGGATGATGAGTGGATGATTGATGATGGAGGATGATGATGGATGGATTGATTAGAGATAGATGATATGAAGGCGTTGATGATGATAGATGGATTGTGATGATGGATGGATTGATGATGTTGGGTGGATAATGGATGGATTGATGATGATGGATGGATGGATGATGAGATGGACGGATTGATGATATGGATGATGATGATGATGGTGGATTGATGATGTTGGGTGGATAATGGATGGATTGATGATGATGGACGATGGATTGATGATGATGACGGATTGATGAGATGGATGGATTGATGATGATGGATGGATGATGATGATGGACGATTGATGATGGATGGATTGATGATGTGGATGGATGGATTGATGATGATGGACGGATTGATGATGATGATGGATGATGATGAGGGATGATTGTGAGTTGGGGGATAATGGATGGATTGATGATGATGGATGGATGATGATGATGATGGACGGATTGATGATGATGGATGGATTGATGATGATGGATGGATTGATGATGATGGACGGATTGATGATGGATGGATTGATGATGATGGACGGATTGATGATGATAGATGGATTGATGATGATGGACGGATTGATGATGTTGGGTGGATTGTTGATGATGGATTGATGATGATGATGGATGGATTGATGATGTTGGGTGATTGTGATGGATGGATTGATGATGAATGGATGGATGGATGATGATGAAATAGTAATAATAGCGATATAGTGATAATAATCTCACAAACACACACACACACACACACACACACACACACACACACACACACACACACACACACACACACACTTTTCCTATCTAAAACTATCACCCCTTACTTCTGGTTTTGACTACATCGATTTCTAAAATGCTCTCCCTTTAACCAAGCATGCTTTCTAAAACCAGCTACCTCTAGTTTTGTTTTTAACATTTTCTAAATATCCCCCGCCCCCACCTTTCCCTGAAGCTAATCACGAAGTTCTACTACCTGCCCCTACACCCTTACAATAAAATAGGAGTATGAACACTTTTATTATGTAAAAAGATAAGCCCAAACAACCGAATAAGAATACTTTTTTAGAATTAGCATTTGAATAGCCTGTCTTTAAAATATGAATACTTTATCATCTCAAATAACAGGAGAACTTCATCCCTATTCTCAGTCACTACACCTTTCCCCATCCTTTTGAGATATACCAGAACATTTTAAACTAAAAAAAATCTAGCATCCCTTCACCTACCAAGCCTAGCAGTAGTATCTATGATGTTTTATATTTTATCTGATATCTAGCACCCTTCCCCTACCAACCCTAGCAGTAGTATCTATGATGTTTTTATTTTATCTGATATCTAGCACCCTTCCCCTACCAACCCTAGCAGTAGTATCTATGATGTTTTATCTTATTTCCCCTAAGTTAGCATGTGGCTGCCTTAATGGGCAAAAACGGCTGCGTACGCAAATAAAATCTTACCACTGATGAAAGTTACAGCTCGAGGGAAGGAACATTTTTTTTAAACTTCAGATATTGGTAATTATCATCTTTAAATGATTTAAAGCCTTTAAAACATTGTTAATTCATTACAGTCTGCGAAAGCTTTTTCATTTCGTTTTGTTTTTGAAAGCACAGTGTAAAGCAGTTCTGTGCTTATTCATTTATTTTCAATAAATAATTCGATTCAACTCTATTCAACCCAAAAGAAAAAAGTGTTTAGCCAGTGTGTCAGCACACATGTCTACCTGCCTTTTGTGTCCACATGCAGGGCCAGGGTTAAGAGTTGAGGTTAGTGTTAGAGTTAGTGTTAGTTAACAACAGGGAAGGGTTGTCTGTCAGCTGGTCGGTCTGAATGTTAGAACAGCATGTGGACACAATAGCACGTAGACAACTGGTATGTAGCTATAGACACAATGGTATCATGTTTCATGCTTATTATCCTACCTAAAAGAGAGCCAAGCGGAAGGCAGCACTCCAGCCACCTCAACAAGCCACATCTGCATCAGATGCGACAGAGACTGCCACTCCCGCATTGGACTAACCAGCCACAGCCGGCACTGTCACTGAACAAATGACCTTTCCTCTGGCGCGAATTCCATAGTCGACACCGACAGACGGAGGCCTATCTACCTATAATCCTGCCGACCACTATGGCCATACGTATTTTGCAATAGTATGGGGCTTTAAACCAGAGTCACCTGTTCTATCAAAAAGCTGGCCATGCATTAGACTTAGGTTTCCACAAAAATCAGTTCTGTTATTAAAAAAGAGGTATGGTCTAAAATACTTTGAACAATTTGCATCCACTTAAAAAAAAAAAAGCAAAAATTAAACCGTGTAATATCCGCAAAGTCGGAATGCAGCTACCTTAATGGTTGGCAAAAACGTTGCATATGCACCATTCTTACTGTTGTTAACCTCGGGCTGTAGCCTAGGAACTGAAAAAAACAAAGAAATACCTAAGCCAGCCCTATTTTTTCTATCCCACTGCTCTAAATGTGCATCCACACACCCCCCACACACCCCTCCTAAACACCTTTTCCCCCTCCTCTCTCCTTCCAACCCGAGTTCTCCTCCCCACAACTATCCCCATCACGCACACACACACGCACACACACACACACAAACACACAACCCACACACACACACACACAACACAGCATACACACACACACACACACAACACAAACAACAACACAACAAACACACACCTTTTAGTAGATAGACCTTAAAACACACACACACACACACACACACACACACACACACACACACACACACACAAACACACACACAGCACACATACACATCACAACCACAACAAACATCACAACAACACTAAAAAAATTATCTGACACTAACATTTTGTGAAATAAACTAGTTTATGAAATTTAAACAACCCTGAATTTGGATTGCGGCTACCTTAATGGTGGGCAAAAACAGTCAACAAAAAAAATTACAGCAAACTATCTGTAACATCCTGAAACCCTCTAGCTGAGGAAATGGGGGGGGGGGGGTATGCCTTTTTAACCGATTTCAATAAAGACAAAAACAGCAGTAAATAATGACAAAATCCAATCCAACCTAATCTTGTTTATAGCTCCACCGACCACAGATATATCATCGGAGCTGTCACCTCGTCAATTTATCTCAAATAAAAAAGTACAACTCTATACAGTTTAAAACTAGGTTTTTAAAACCAACTCTACTGATATTCCTTGTATCAACGCCCTGGCCAACCGTAAGGGTCAACCCAGGACAGTCATAAAAATGTTCTTCCTTGGAGAGGCACTTGGCGTAACCAGTTGGTGACAGTTTTTGTTGGTTACTGGAAAGTCCTTTACCTTGACTGTAGTACTGTCTTGGAGGAGATGTCCTCAAAATGTAATTACATCTGAAAAGGAAAAAAAATAATTGTCAGACTTGCTTAAGAAAAAAGAAGCAAGAGAATGGACTGGAAAGGTAAAAAAAAAATTAGTTCAGAAAAAAGGGAGAGTGGACTGTGTTAGAGAAAAAGAAAGGGGAGAGAAGGGAATATCATTGGCGAGATAGTAAGATTTAGTCTGGTTTGGGTGTGGGGTGGTGTGTGGTGTTTAGTGAAGAGTGATGTGGTGAGTGAAGTGAGTGATTGATGAGTTGGAGTGGAGTGAGTATGGTGAGTGAGTGGAGTAGTGAGTTTGATTTGATTTATTCTTTATATCGAGGATAATGGAATAAGCACTCTTGTGCTTTTTTACATCCAGTTCCTGTGTGTATGCAGTTTTGTAAATGTCATCTGTTCCCACCGGCACACGATGGCCTACTCTACGAAAAGCGGAACAGGATTTAACGTGCGCAAGATGTTCTGCGTGGTTCGCACACGGGCCTCGGTTTAAAGTCTCATCCGAAGGACGGAGTGAGTGAGTGATGAGTGAGTGAGTGATAGTGAGAAAGAAGAGAGAGGGGGGGGGCAGTATTTTTGCTTTGAATACATTTCAAGAAAGGCTGCTGCTGTGCATAAGTAACTATTGTAAACTCTATAAATTTACATAGATACTCTCGATACGACTGTTTAGCTATATTATAGAACTTGATGGATTAGCATCTGTGGTCTGAACGTCTAATCAGATTTTGTTTTTATACCCTTGAGAAAAATATTAACAATATCTTAAAAAAAATTGTTGGGTGCAACTGAACTCAGTTAGGTTAGAACATACAACAAAACAAGACACAGAGACAGGCTAGACAGGGAATAGTCAACTGGAGATCTTCAGTTTAGGTTAGAATCAATACAACACTTTTAAATCAACAAGACACAGATTTTCCTGACAATTGAGTCCTCAAGGACAGCATGGTGAATAGTCAGCGCTATTTTTTGAAACGTGTTATTTGTATTTGTATTTAATTTATTACCACTTTTAAATTCACGGCAGATTTCTCTGCGTGAAATTCGGGATGCTCTCCCTAGGACAGCATGTCACCACAAGTGCAGCGCCATCCATTTTTACCTGTCAAACGTGTATTACTTTGTTTCCTTTATCAGAGTGGCTTTTACTACAAATTTTGCCTGGGACAATTCTCTTGTTGCCATGGTTCGTTTATGTGCCTAAATGCGGGATGCACATTGACCTCTATCGCCTCTTCCAAAATACTAGCACCCAGATCATCACTCATGGTATAGTGGAGGGGGTGGTGTGCACAAAGCTGTTACCTATCATGTGCTGGTAACCCACAAGTGGTGCTGGATGGCGTGTCTGTTCTTCGCACTTGGTTCCTGTCCAGTTGTTCCTGTAACATTAAGAAGTCATCAGTGACAGGAAAATGTTGATTTAGCTCATATGCTACAGTGATTTATCTTTCCATTTGAACAGAATAATTTCACAATTGTTCTTTACAAACATTGATTCATTTAAACGTGCCGGTGTAACCTTTGATATAAAAATGCTTTGATCGCAATGCCTTTAAAACAGAATGAACTCGCAATTATTCTTTAAAGCCTTTTTTCCTTTTTTTTAGTTTAAAGTTGAAAATGATTTAATTCTTTAATTCTATGTGAATGGAAAACTGTTTGCAATCATTCGTTAAGACATTATCACATTTCGCAATTTGCTTTATATGCTCAACTAGAAATGCTTTGATGGTATTTTGTAGCAAAAATTTCACATGTTTGAAGACTTTATCACATTGCATCGTTTGCTTTGACAAGCCGAACTAGTTATGAAAATGATTTGATGCCATGTAGCAAGACTATACAACTATTCTGTAAAGACACTAGTGCATTTAATCCTTTGCCTAATTACCGAAAATAGATTATTTACTTTCAACTTTTAGCTACAATCTAGATTCATAAACACGTTGTTTTTTTTAAAGCAAAATTACAAATTATGTCTTATCTCAATATCAATATAATTGGATCATATCACTTTGTATAAAAAAAAATTTCACATTATATTTCAGCTTTTGCTTTATCAGCGATATGACCATTCAATTTCTGGCTTTCACCATACCACTCTTCAAAAGCATGCTCCCCCTGCCCCAGTTCAGGATGGCTGAAAGAAAACCTGAGGCACCTGGTGGTTCCAGTCCCACAGCCCCTAACAGCAAGGGAGTCCTAAACACTGCCATTCAAAGTTCAGAGGATTTTCTTGGCGATATATTACATTTACCTGATAATGTTACTTTGGAAACAATTCAATTTAGAATTACTGTTTACAGACTTTATATCACAATTCAGCTGTATTTTATCAGCTGAAAGATTTCAATGGATTGATTTCCTTACTTTAAGAGATTAAATTTATAAATACTACATTACTTGTGTTAAAGCATTATCTTCAACCCTTATTTGGACAGTTAATTTTTTACTGCCGACAATCTGGAAAACTTAATGTACACTAAAACTTTATAAAAACACAGAAATATCTGTTTTCTACCCAAAACATTTTACATATAATTTCCGTCAGCAAATAGGCACACTATTTATTGAAAGGGAATAAACGCTTTGGTTGCACAAAAAATGATATCACAATTTTCTAACCTGGATTTTGCCGAAATGTTAACCATCTCGACTCCATTTGACGCAGGTACATACATGGACGTTTGCTGTATAGTAGTAGTGATGCTTGTCCCCCTTCAGTCAGGCTCCTCCTGTCTCGGAGGATAATGACTGTTTTCTATCTGCTTCAGTCGTGCTGGGGGCTATGTCTGGAGCTGCTCACAAGTCCAACCCGTGCATGGCAGCCTCTAGTGCATTGTAGCAGACAGCATTGGATGGCGAGTTGATGGCCTGGTTTAGCAGTCCCTTCTACTTTGGATTGCACTGGAACTGTTGTGGCTTGGATGGTACTTGGTTGAAAAGAAAAATATCATATTGTGAAGTAAGAGAAAAAATAACATTAGCAGTACATGATTTATTACAAAGAAAAAAGTAGACCAGCTGCAATGGTGCAATGGCTAACACACTGAACTTGGTAGTTTACGAGTTCAAATCTAATGAAAAGATTGTTTTTTAATCGCTTTTTAAAATATTTCATCCTGTTCCTACCTAGAGAAAAACCTACAGGCTTAAGGGGAAGACTGGGACTTCAAACTAGAGCATAAACCACTTTACAGATGCAGCATGAGAAATGTTTAAAATACAGCACTGCACCAACACTAAATGGTGGCCGAAAATTGGTCGCATACACAAAAAATTCACCATTGGAGAACCTCAGAACTCTAGCTGAAGAATGATTTTTAGAAAAAAAAAACATAGGCAGAAACAACAGAAGATACCACCAACAACAAATTTGACAGACAAAAGTAGCATTAGAAGGTTCAGAAAAATACAGAAGCAAATATAAATACCTTATCTAGTTTTCAGAGAAGGCAGTTCATGATGGCTGCCCTCACATACCTCAGGTCACTGGCACTCGATTCCAGATCCAGAGCCACTGAAAGCAGTAAGTCATCATCAGTAGACTGAAAATTCTACTTTCATTGGCTCCGATATAATTTCATCTGACATTTCACCATGCTTCTTTGCCAATTAATAGTAAAATTCGAGTCCAGCTACTTTATGGAGCTTTTTTTTTAAACTACAATAGAAAACAATTTCTTCTAATCAAATACACTATATCAATATTTTTTTCAACTAATTTTCAAACAAGAAGCCTTTACTGTCAACACAATCATGATACTCTCCTTCCAGAGTTAGAAGCTGCCATGTCTACAGCAACAAACACCACAAGATCTTTATAACCAAAAATCTTAATAACCGTTTCCTAAAGAATGTGAACTTGATTTTCCTAAACAGAATCTGATCAAAAAGAAAATGTTAGCTGTAAATAATGATACAGAAAATAAAATCAGAAAGAACTAATTCCCCCCCCCCCCCCCCCCCCCCCCTGAAAAAAAATCAGAAAAAGACGATACCTGAAACATGTCTGATACGAAAACCTCAACTACAGCAGCAAAGTACTTACAGACAGATGCCAGGATCTCATGCAGCAGGTGACTCCAAGGTGATGATCAACAGAACCTGGCCCCACTTTTGAAGAGGCTTCAGGAGGATTCACATAATGACTGAACGCCAGGTTAGGACCCATGTTTGATAAAGGATGGGAAGGACAAGGAAACGCCTTAGGAATGGAAAAGAAATGACCGCCTCACAATACCTCATGAAATCGTCCCAAAACCGCTGTTATTTTCAGACATAAGGAAACCTGTCAGAAATGGACGGGAATGACCAAGTTGCAATACTTCAGGAAAACCGTCTCAAAGCCATTTAGGTGGTGACATTATCAGACAAAGGGACCTATCAGAAATGGAAGGGGATAACCAAGTCACAATACCTCATGAAAACCGTCTCAAAGCTGCTGGTATTTTCAGATATAAGGGAACCTCTCAGAAATGGACGGGAATGACCAAGTTGCAATACCTTATGGAAACCGTCTCAAAACCGTGTAGGTGGTGACATTATCAGACATAAGAAAAAACAATTAGAAACGGAAGGAAACAACC
Organism: Stramonita haemastoma; assembly: GCA_030674155.1. NCBI lineage: Eukaryota > Metazoa > Mollusca > Gastropoda > Neogastropoda > Muricidae > Stramonita > Stramonita haemastoma. The sequence continues at coordinate 2,606,074 of CM060347.1, read as the reverse complement.
AAGTCACACTACTTCATGAAAACCGTCTCACAGCCGCTGGTATTTTCAGATATAAGCAAACCTTTCAGAAGTGGAGGGGAATGGCCGAGTCACAAAACATCACGATGTTAGTCTCCAAGTCAATTGTAGGTAGATCACTGTACCCCAGATTGCTCTCAGATTTCTTGCACTTTATGTCTTGCACTATTTTATGTCGATTTATTTTTGGTTTTTCTTTTATTTCATTTTATTTTTAATTTTTGTTATGATTTATTTTAGTCTCGACTGTGCCTTACGTTTAATTTATTTTATTTCTTTTATTGTATTTTATTTCAAGTTTAGACCTAAACCCTACTTTCTTGTTTTATCTCTGAATATTTATCCGTTTTTATTTTTGTTGGATTTTATTTTAGGTTTATGATTTTATTTCGTCTCATTTTATTTACTGAAACTAATTTTAGTCGAATAAATTTATTTGAGCAAGAAATACTGATTGCAATCGAAGGCACCAAGTGATCATTTGGAGACAGCAGACATGGATGGACTCTCTAAGAAAGAAACAACAATTGGACACAAACACAAAGGTAGACACAAAGACGAAGCTGGACACAAAGACGAAAAGCTGGACACAAACAACACATAGACACAAAGACTGAAACAGAGCCAGACACAAAGAAATCAAAGCGGCACAAGACTAGAAGCTGGACCAAAGACAACTTACCAACACAAAAACTGGCACAAAGACTGGAACCTCGACACACAAAGACTCAAAACCTGGACACAAGACTCAAAACCTGGACACAAAGGACACAAAGACGAACATTGACACACAAACACTGAAGCCAGGGCACAAATACTGAACCAAAGCTACACACAAAGACTGCCACCTAAGCCAGACACAAAAGACTGGAACCAAAGCCAGGACACAGAACTTTAAAGGGGCAAAAATCTGACTACAGCAAGGGGAAAAAATATACAAGTAAAATATGCAAACCAGCTGAACAAGGAAGCAGCTAACTGCCTGATAACTGGCCAGCTTGCATTCATGACAACCTCAATGATGAACGCCTAGCTAAACTGCTGTAAACTGGAGTCCACAAAGAAAAAAAACTGAAGGATTGGGGATAACACAACATTCCTATTCTGAAGATGAAGATTGACTCCAAGAAATCAAAACTCTTATAAAAGATTTTGTTGGAGTTTTCTTTTTGTTATACTTTCCCTGCCCTCTACTACCAAACATGCGCTTAACAAGGCAAAATCATTGTAATCATATTCAAGCATCCAGGGTTTGTAGGTCGATGATTGCTGCAAAGTTTCTGAAAATACGACAAAACAAACGTGTGTGATAAGTAGTGTAGAAGCGTAAAAATAGAGAGAGAGGAGGAGAAGAGAGGAGAGGAGAGAAGAGAGAGAGAGAGAGACAGAGACGGAGAGACAGAGACGGAATCAGAGAGAGTCAGAGACAGAGACAGAAAGAGAAACTGAGGCAAGACAGACAGAGAGAGGCGGAGGAAAAGGGAGAGAGGAGAGGAGGGTAGGGAGAGAGAAGGAGGGAGGGAGAGGGAGAAAGACAGGGGAGAAAGAGAGGGGGAGAGAGAGGAGAGAGAGAGAGAGAGAGAGAGAGAGAGAGAGAGAGAGAGAGAGAGAGGAGAGAGAGAGAGAAAGAGAGAGAGAGAGAGAGTATTCTTTTATTTCGAGGTATAATGGAATAAGCACTGATGTTTTTTTTACAACCAGTCCCTGTGTGAAAAGCGGAACAGGATTTAACGTGTGCGCAAGATGTTCTGCGTGATTCCACACGGGGCCTCGGGTTTATAGTCTCATCCCAAGGACTTTTGGGGGGAATGGAGACAGCACTGACAGAGAAAAACCAGAACAGAAGAAACGAACATACGACAGAGACAGACAGGCAGCAGGCATGCAGACAGACAAAAAGACACAGGAGACCGACAGACAGTACGAAGACAGACAGACACAGGACAGCAAATAAACAATACCATGACAGACAGAGATGCAATGATGAAGAGAAAGATGAGGTGGGGGGGTTCGAGAAAGAGGAAAGGGAGTGGATAACACACAAAAGAAAGGAAAAAGTAAAAAGAAAGCAAAGAGAGGCAGAAATGGAAGATTAAAATAAAACAGAACAAAGAAAAAGAGAGGAAAAAGAAGAAAGAATAAAGAATGATTAAAAAGAATAAATGAGATTTAAAAAAAAACAACAACCGAGAAACATATTGAGAAAAGAACAAAGCAGCCACAAAGACCAAAAAAAAAAGCAAACAAATGCACACTGGTGAGATTAAATAATCCTGAAGTCGGAATGAGGCTACCTTCATCATGGGCGAAAGAGGGTCACATACAAAAATATCACCGTTGGTAAATATAAGCCTTTAGTACTAGCCCATGAACCAACGAAACAAAATGATCACTAACTTCACATCCTATATAAACTAATTTAATATTTATTTATTTATTCTTTTATATTGAGGGTAATGGAATAACATGTTTTTTTTACATTTAGTCCCCATGTGTATGCAGTTTTGTAAATCTTGTAATCTGTTCCCACCGGCACATGATGGCCTACTCTTACACGAAAAGCGGAACAGGATTTAACGTGTGCCACAGATGTTTTGCGTGATTCGCACATGGGGCCTCGTTTATAGTCTCTTCCGAGGGACTTTTGGGGAGAGTGGAGTCAGCGTATGATGTTAACTCCAGGGGAAAAATCCTCTCGAACTGGGAATCTAACCCGGGTGGTCAAATTGCCAGCACAATGTTCTGACCACTAGACTATCCGGTCTCCCTAATCATCACAGTAGAGGGAACAAAGGAAACACTTTTCCCTTGGGGGTATGGAGGGGGCCTGTCAGTATAAACAGCATCCCAACCTCCTGAAAATTTTGTGTTCAGAATTCCTTTTCTATCCATCTCTATGTTTCTGCCTTGTTCCTTTTCTTCCTGTTACCTCCTTGTTCGTTTTCTGCCTCCTTGTTCCATTTTTCTGTCATATTATCCAAGAAGATTAAAATATAACACTCTTTCCACGCTGAAGTTAAACACACTGGGCCTGGCTTGTCAGGTGCTTAAGGGCAGCCTAATGCGTTTTCACTCGTATGACAAACACAATAGTTGCTGTCTGAGCGTTGGATGAAGAACCAGAAAAAAAACAAAAAACACTGCCCCACCATGACCCTTATGTGTGCTAGTTTATAGCTGGTACTCACAATACAACATTTTGCTATTCCACCTGTGCATCAATATTTTCTCGCTTTACTTGAAATAATAACCTTGAAAAATAAACAAGCACCAATAAACAGTAAAAAAAATCAAAACCAAACACAACAAACAAACAAACAAAACAAACTGACCTGTAAGTTCTGGTCAAAATGTCTGGAGCAGCCACAATGCACATACAGATTCTTGTGCGATGGTGGCCTTCAGTTTGTCGAATGGTCAGGAAAGTGAGAGGCTTAGGCTACAGGGCAACTCAGTTCCCAGCATTCCCCTCAATGGGTGAGCACGGTCATTTGCACGTGCTTCACGGATCAGCAGCAGCACTGACAGGATATAATGTTACCCTACAAGCCTTCAACTCTCTCTCTCTCTCTCTCTCTCTCTCTCTCTCTCTCTCTCTCTCTCTCTCTCTCTCTCTCTCTTCTCTCTCTCTCTCTCTCTCTTGAAATACTCCTTTGCAATTCTTCTTCTTGTTATTTTTCTTGTTGTTGTTGCTGTTGTTCTTCTCTTTCTTCATTTTCTCATTGTCATAATCTTCTTCATCTTTTTTCTTTTTCTTCTTCTTTCTTCTTCTTCTTCTTTTCTCTTTTCTTCTTCTTCTTCTTCTCTTCTTCTTCTTCTTCTTCTTCTTCATTCTTCAATTCTTCTTCTTCTCTTCGCTTCTTCTTCTTCTTCAATTCTTCTCTTTTCTTCCTTCTTCTTCTTCTTCTTCTTCTTCTTCTTCTTCTCTTCTTCTTCTTCTTCTTCTTCATTCTTCTTCTTCTTCAAATTCTTCTTCTTCTTCTCTTCTTCAAATTCTTCCTTCTTCTTCTTCTTCTTCTTCTTCAATTCTTCTTCTTCTTCTTCTTCTTCTTCAATTCTTCTTCTTCTTCTTCTTCTTCTTCTTCTTCTTCTTCTTCTTCTTCTTTCCTTCTTCAATTCTTCTTCTTCAATTTTCTTCAAATTCTTTTCAAATTCTTCTTCTTCTTCTTCTTCTTCTTCTTCTTCTTCTTCTTCTTCTTCTTCTTCTTCTTCTTCTTCTTTCTCTCTTCTTCTTCAAATTCTTCTTTTCAAATTCTTCTTCTCTTCTTCATTCTTCTTCTTCTTCTCTCTTCTTCTTCTTCTTCTTCTTCTTCTTCTTCTTCTCTTCTTCTTCTTCTCTCTCTTCTTCTTCCTCATCTCTCTCTTCTTCTTCTTCTTCTCTTCCTTCATTTCTTCTTTGAATTCTTCTTCTTTGAAACTTCTTCTTCTTCTTAATTCTTCTTCTTTGAATTCTTCTTCTCTTCTTCTTCTTATTCTTCTTCTCTTATTTCTTCTTCTTTGAATTCTTCTTCTTCTAATTCTTCTTCTTTAATTCTTCTTCTTCTTCTTTGAATTCTTCTTCTTTGAATTCTTCTTCTTGAATTCTTCTTCTTTGAATTCTTCTTCTTTTGAATTCTTTTTCTTCTTTTCCTCCTCTTTCTACTCCCCCATTCCCCCTTAAAAAAAATAAAATTTTTAAAACTGCAGAATTGGTTTAAGTAGTTCGAGCAATACTTTTAAAATAGCATCATCATCATCATCATCATCATCATCATCATCATCCTCATCCTCTCCTCTTCTTCTTCTTCTTCTTCTTCTTCTTCTTCTTCTTCTTCTTCTTCTTCTTCTTCTTCTTCTCTCTCCTCCTCCTTCTTTGAATTCTCTCATTTTTTGAATTCTTTGAATTCTTCTTCTTGGAATCCTTCTATGATTCTTCAAATTTATTAAATCCTCCTCCTCCTCCCCTCTCCTCCTCCTCTTCTGTCTCCTTCTCTTCTTCTTCTTCTTCTTCTTCTTCTTCTTCTTTCTTCTTCTTCTTCTTCTTCTTCTTCTTCTTCTTCTTCTCTCCTTCTCCTTCTCCTCCCCCATTCCCCCTAAAAAAAACCACACAAAAAACAACAACAAAACCCCTGCAGTTGTTAGTTTCGAGCAATACTTTTTAAAATTTATGGCATCCATGAAGTGGATGGAGCTTGACTGTATTGTCTCAGTCTTCCCTTTGAGGCCCACAGCAAACTCATTCTGGATAGGAACCAGCTGCATTAAATAGAATTTTAAAAGTAGAATGAATATCAGCAAGATGTCACATCCATCAGCTTATCCCAAGAAAACATCACGTCATTTTGCACACAGAATATTTCCACAGGCTCAGGAATCACTTTGAAGTACAATTTACCAAAGAGGCAATAGCCTCTTTCAGCCTGCACCTCTTCTTTGTCACCATTTTGATCAGGAAAAATTGTCCCCTCATAGTGATGTTTGGAAAGAAAAAAAAAAGAACAAAGAAGTACAAACCCAAACATACACAAAGCGATTGACAGTTAAAGGGAAGGAACTCATTCGAAAGGAGACTGATTTGGCACTGTAGTTTGTTTCCCTTACATTGAACATGATTTATAATTAAAAAAAAAAAAATCCTGTTTTGTAAATAGCAAGCACAGAGCGGCTTTTTTATGTCTAAAGTAACTGTTGTAGTGTGAACTGCCACACAGTGTCAATGAGTTTTGATAATGGTAAACAAACATGAACAGGGAGTTGGACTCTTCATCCACAAAAGCACTGCAAAATACCATCATTTATTTATTTATTTATCTATTTTATTATTTATTCTTTTATATCGAGGATAATGGAATAAGAACTCATGTTCTTTGTTTACATCCAGTCCCCAAGTGTAAAGAATTTTGTAAATCTTGTCATCTGTTCCAACTGGCACACCATAGCCTACTCTTACGAAAAGCAGAACAGGATTTAACTGTGTGCAATATGCTCTGCATGCGTTGGCACACGGGGCGTTGGTTTATAGTCTCATCCGAAGGACTTTGGGGGAGAGCAGAGTCAGCACTGAAGTTAACTCCAGGGGAAAAATCCCCCCGACTGGGAATCGCACCCAGGTGGTCAAATTGCTAAGGCAATGTTCTGACCAATAGTGGGATCATAGGGTGTCAGCAAGTCTCTAGTTGATTCATTACGATCTATTTGAGGGATGTACCTTTTAACATCACCATCATCATACAAGCTTGTGCTCCAACACCTGTATGCTACACCCTCCCCTGCCATCTTCCGTGTGAGTGGCGCCGGACTTGCGCCGTCCCCTCTCGCCCGGATAGCTCAGAAAGCCAGTTTCTGACAAGGCAATCTAGTACACTCACTCACTCACTCAGTCCCATGTCCCAAAGGACGTAGGGGGGACATGAGAGAAGACGCAACAGAGATCTTTTTCCATGCTTCACGATCCTGTGTGGCTAGTAGGAGGTGTTGTAGGGGTTGGGCGGTCCAGTCTTTGATGTTGTCAACCCATGATTTCTTTTGGCGGCCTCTTCTTCTCTTGCCCTCGACTGTTCCTTGCAGGATGGTTTTTGCTAGGGTGTTGTGTCTTGTGGTATGACCAAACCACATCAGCTTTCACCTCTTTATGGTGGAGAGCAAAGGCTCTTGGGGGCCCACACGCTTTTTGATTTCTTCTTTCACATAGTTATTGGTCTTGTGTTCTTTGTATGATATTTTGAGGAGTCTTCTGTGGCACTTAATCTCGAATGCTTGGATTCTCCTCTCTAACTCTGCTGTCAGTTTCCAGTGCATGCAAAAAAAAACAAGGCAGGGGGCAAAGGAATGATAAGAGTATATAGCATAAAGATGCACCAAACCAATCAAAAGGGACCCTGCCACATCCACGATCACAAACAAAAAACACTGACAAACACCAGCGCACGCGCGCGTGCGCGCACGCATACCCACCCCCCTGCCAAAAAGGTGCAGTTTGGGACAAAAACGGGACCCCGAAAGGCGTTTTCAGGCCCGCCCTACCCCGGCTTTTACAGGGTTACAGACCCCAAGGTACCAAGACGGTACGCCACTGTATGCATACACCCTCCCCCGCCATCTTCCATGTGTGTGGCGCCGGACTTGTGGCGACCCCGCCCGCCCGAAGAGCTGAGAAACCTAGTTTCTGGCCGGGAAATCTGCTAGAGTGTACGCAACAAAAACCAAGCAGAGCGCACAATAATAATGACAGTATACAGCCATGTGATACACCAAACCAATCTGCAGGGTGCTCGCCACATGCGCGCACACAAACAAACACACTGACAAACACCAGCGCGCGCGCGCGTACGCGCACGCATACCCACCCCCCTGCCAAAAAGGTGCAGTTTGGGGCAAAGACGGGTCCCCAAAAGCCGTTTTCAGGCCCACCCTAAACCGGCTTTTGCAGGGTTACAGACCCCGAAGTACCAAGACAGTACCCCACTGTATGCATACACCCTCCCCTGCCATCTTCCATGTGTGTGGCGCCGGACTTGTGGCGACCCCGCCACCGCGCAGAGCTCAGAAACCTAGTTTCTAGCCAGGATATCTGCTAGAGTGTTCGCAAAAAAAACAAAGCAGGGCGCACAAAAATAATGACAGTATACAAACAGATATTACACCAAACCAATCTGCAGGTTGCCCGCCACATGCGCACACACAAACAAACACACTGACAAACACCAGCGCGCGCGCGCGTGCGCGCACGCATACCCACCCCCCTGCCAAAAACGTGCGGTTTGGGGAAATGACGGGACCCCGAAAGGCGTTTTCAGGCCCGCCCTACCCCGGCTTTTGCAGGGTTGCAGACCCCGAGGCACCGAGACAGTACGCCACTGTATGCATACACCCTCCCCTGCCATCTTCCATGTGTGTGGCGCCGGACTTGTGGCGACCCCGCCAGCCCGGGGAGCTCAGAAAGCTAGTTTCTAGCCTGGATATCGCAGTAGTGCACGCAACAAAAAACCAAGCAGGGCGACACAACAATAATGACAGTATACAGCCATGTGATACACCAAACCAATCTGCAGGTGCCCGCCACATGCGCACACACAAACAAACACACTGACAAACACCAGCGCGCGGCGCGTGCGCGCTACGCATACCCAACCCCCTGCAAAAAAGGTGCGGTTTGGGGCAATGACGGGACCCCGAAAGGCGTTTTCAGGCCCGCCCTAACCCCGGCTTTTGGCAGGGTTGCAACCCCGAGGCACCGAGACAGTACGCCACTGTATGCATACACCCTCCCCTGCCATCTTCCATGTGTGTGGCGCCGGACTTGTGGCGACCCCGCCCGCCCAGGGAGCTCAGAAAGCTAGTTTCTAGCCTGGATATCTGCTAGAGTGCACGCAACAAAAACCAAGCAGGGCGCACAACAATAATGACAGTATACAGCCATGTGATACACCAAACCAATCTGCAGGGTGCCCGCCACATGCGCACACACAAACAAACACTGACAAACACCAGCGCGCCGCGCGTGCGCGCACGCATACCCACCCCCCTGCCAAAAAGGTGCGGTTTGGGGCAATGACGGGACCCCGAAAGGCGTTTTCAGGCCCGCCCTACCCCGGCTTTTGCAGGGTTGCAGACACCCGAGGCACCGAGAAAGTACGCCACTTATGCATACACCCTCCCCTGCCATCTTCCATGTGTGTGGCGCCGGACTTGTTGGCGACCCCCGCCGCCCGGGAGCTCAGAAAGCTAGTTTCTAGCCTGGATATCGGCTAGAGTGCACGCAACAAAAAACCAAGCAGGGCGCACAAAAATAATGACAGTATACAGCCATGTGATACACCAAACCAATCTGCAGGGTGCCCGCCACATGCGCCACACAAACAAACACACTGACAAACACCAGCGCCGCGCGCGCGTCGCGACGCAAAAAAAAAAAAAAAAAAAAAAAAAAAAAAAAAAAAAAAAAAAAAAAAAAAAAAAAAAAAAAAAAAAAAAAAAAAAAAAAAAAAAAAAAAAAAAAAAAAAAAAAGGGGGGGGGGGGGGGGGGGGGGGGGGGGGGGGGGGGGGGGGGGGGGGGGGGGGGGGGGGGGGGGGGGGGGGGGGGGGGGGGGGGGGGGGGGGGGGGGGGGGGGGGGGGGGCAGGGTTGCAGAACCCGAGGCACCGAAGAAGTACGCCACTTTATGCATACACCCTCCCCTGCCATCTTCCATGTGTGTGGCGCCGGACTTGTTGCGACCCGCCCGCCCGGAGAGCTCAGAAAGCTAGTTTCTAGCCTGGATATCGCTAGAGTGCACGCAACAAAAACCAAGCAGGGCGCACAAAAAAATGACAGTATACAGCCATGTGATACACCAAACCAATCTGCAGGGTGCCCGCCACATGCGCACACACAAACAAACACACTGACAAACACCAGCGCGCGCGCGCGTGCGCGCAGAGGACCCCGAAAGCGTTTCAGCCCGCCCTACCCCGGCTTTGCAGGTTGCAGACCCGAGGCACCGAGACAGTAGCCACTGTATGCATACACCCTCCCCTGCCATCTTCCATGTGTGTGGCGCCGGACTTGTGGCGACCCCGCTCGCCCGGGGAGCTCAGAAAGCTAGTTTCTAGCCTGGATATCTGCTACAGTGCACGCAACAAAAACCAAGCAGGGCGCACAACAATAATGACAGTATACAGCCATGTGATACACCAAACCAATCTGCAGGGTGCCCGCCACATCCGCACACACAAACAAACACACTGACAAACACCAGCGCGCACGTGCGTCCGCGCACGCATACCCACCCCCCTGCCAAAAAGGTGCGGTTTGGGGCAATGACGGGACCAACGAAAAGCGTTTTCAGGCCGCCCTACCCCGGCTTTGGCAGGGTTACAGACCCCAAGGTACCAAGACGGTACGCCACTGTATGCACACCCTCCCCCCATTCCATGTGTGTGGCGCGGACTTGTGGCGACCCGCCGCCGGAGAGCTAGAAACTAGTTCTGCGGAATCTGCTAGAGTGACGCAACAAAACCAAGCAGGCGCACAAAAAATGAAGTATACAGCATGTGATACACCAAACCAATCTCAGGGTGCCCGCCACATGCGCCACACAAACAAACACACTGACAACACCAGCGCGCGCGCGCGTCGCGACGCATACCACCCCCCTGCCAAAGGTGCGGTTTGGGGCAAGACGGCCCCAAAGCGTTTCAGGCCCCCTACCCGGCTTGCAGGGTTCAGACCCAGGACAGAGTACCACTTATGCATACACCCTCCCCTGCCATCTTCCATGTGTGTGGCGCCGGACTTGTGGCGACCCGCCCGGGAGCTCAGAAACTAGTTTCTAGCCGGATATTGCTAAGTGCGCAAAAAACAAGCAGGGCACAAAATAATGACAGTAACAGCAGTATACACCAAACATCTGCAGGGTGCCCGCCACAGCGCACACAAACAACACACTGACAAACACCAGCGCCGCGCGCGTCGCGCACGCATACCCACCCCCTGCCAAAAAGGTGCGGTTTGGGGCAAGAGGACCCCAAAGCGTTTTCAGGCCCGCCCTACCCCGGCTTTGCAGGGTTCAGACCCAGGCCAGACGTACGCCACTGTATGCATACACCTCCCTGCCATCTTCCATGTGTGTGGCGCCGGACTTGTGGCGACCCCGCCGCCCGGAGCTCAGAAACTAGTTTCTGCCGGATATCTGCTAGTGACGCAACAAAACCAAGCAGGGCGCACAAAATAATGACAGTATACAGCCATTGATACACCAAACCATCTGCAGGTGCCCGCCACATCGCACACACAAACAAACACACTGACAAACACCAGCGCGCGCGGCGTCGCGCACGCATACCACCCCCCTGCAAAAGTGCGGTTGGGGCAATGACGGACCAAAGCGTTTCAGCCCGCCTACCGGTTTGCAGGGTTCGACCCAGGTACCAAGACGTACCCACTGTATGCATACACCCTCCCCTGCCATCTTCCATGTGTGTGGCGCCGGACTTGTGGCGACCCCGCCCCCGAGAGCTCAGAAACTAGTTTCTGCCGGAACTGCTAGAGTGTACGCAAAAAAACAAGCAGGCGCACAAAATAATGACAGTATACAGATATACACCAAACCATCTGCAGGGTGCCGCCACATGCGCACACACAAACAACACACTGACAAACACCAGCGCGCGCGCGTCGCGCAGCATACCCACCCCCTGAAAAAGTGCGGTTTGGGCAAGACGGACCCAAAGCGTTTTCAGGCCCGCCCTACCGGCTTTGCAGGTTCAGACCCGAGACCAGACAGTACCCACTTATGCATACACCCTCCCCTGCATCTTCATGTGTGTGCGCCGGACTTGTGGCGACCCCGCCGCCGGGAGCTCAGAAACTAGTTTCTAGCCGGATATCTCTAGAGTGCGCAAAAAAACCAAGCAGGCGCACAAAATAATGACAGTATACAGCAGTATACACCAAACCAATCTGCAGGTGCCCGCCACATGCGCACACACAAACAACACACTGACAAACACAGCGCCGCGCGCGTGCGCGCACCATACCCACCCCCTGCCAAAAAGTGCGGTTTGGGGCAAGAGGGACCCAAGCGTTTTCAGGCCCCCCTACCCGCTTTTGCAGGGTTCAGACCCGAGGCCAGACAGTACGCCACTGTATGCATACACCCTCCCCTGCCATCTTCCATGTGTGTGGCGCCGGACTTGTGGCGACCCCGCCGCCCGGGAGCTCAGAAACTAGTTTCTGCCGTATCTCTAGAGTGTACGCAAAAAAACCAAGCAGGGCGCACAACAATAATGACAGTATACAGCCATGATACACCAAACAATCTGCAGGGTGCCGCCACATGCGCACACACAAACAAACACACTGACAAACACCAGCGCGCGCGCGGTGCGCGCACGCATACCCACCCCCTGCCAAAAAGTGCGGTTTGGGCAATGACGGACCCGAAAGGCGTTTCAGGCCCGCCCTACCCCGGTTTTGCAGGTTGCAGACCCGAGGCACCGAGACAGTACGCCACTGTATGCATACACCCTCCCCTGCCATCTTCCATGTGTGGGCGCCGGACTTGTGGCGACCCCGCCGCCCGGGAGCTCAGAAACTAGTTTCTGCCGGATATCTGCTAGAGTGACGCAAAAAAACAAGCAGGCGCACAACAATAATGACAGTATACAGCCATGTGATACACAAACCAATCTGCAGGGTGCCGCCACATGGCACACACAAACAAACACACTGACAAACACCAGCGCGCGCGCTGCGCGCACGCATACCCACCCCCTGCAAAAAGTGCGGTTTGGGCAATGACGGGACCCGAAAGGCGTTTTCAGGCCCGCCCTCCCCGGCTTTTGCAGGGTTGCAGACCCGAGGCACCGAGACAGTACGCCACTGTATGCATACACCCCCCTGCATCTTCCATGTGTGTGGCGCCGGACTTGTGGCGACCCCCCGCCCGGGAGCTCAGAAAGCTAGTTTCTAGCCGGATATCTGCTAGAGTGCACGCAAAAAAACAAGCAGGGCGCACAACAATAATGACAGTATACAGCCATGTGATACACCAAACCAATCTGCAGGGTGCCCGCCACATGCCACACACAAACAAACACACTACAAACACAGCGCGCGCGCGTGCGCGCACGCATACCCACCCCCTGCAAAAAGGTGCGGTTTGGGCAATGACGGGACCCCGAAAGGCGTTTTCAGCCCGCCTACCCCGGCTTTGCAGGGTTGCAGACCCCGAGCACCGAGACAGTACGCCACTGTATGCATACACCTCCCCTGCCATCTTCCATGTGTGTGGCGCCGGACTTGTGCGACCCGCCCCCGGGGAGCTCAGAAAGCTAGTTTCTAGCCTGGATATCTGCTAGAGTGCACGCAACAAAAACCAAGCAGGGCGACAACAATAATGACAGTATCAGCCATGTGATACACCAAACAATCTGCAGGGTGCCCCCACATGCGCACACACAAACAAACACACTGACAAACACACGCGCGCGCGCTGCGCGCACGCATACCACCCCCCTGCCAAAAGGTGCGGTTTGGGGCAATGACGGGACCCCGAAAGGCGTTTTCAGGCCCGCCCTACCCCGGCTTTTGCAGGGTTGCAGACCCCGAGGCACCGAGACAGTACGCCACTGTATGCATACACCCTCCCCTGCCATCTTCCATGTGTGTGCGCCGACTTGTGGCGACCCCCCCGCCCGGGAGCTCAGAAAGCTAGTTTCAGCCTGGATATCTGCTAGAGTGCACGCAAAAAAAACCAAGCAGGGCGCACAAAATAATGACAGTATACAGCCATGTGATACACCAAACCAATCTGCAGGGTGCCCGCCACATGCGCACACACAAACAAAACACTGACAACACCACGCGCGCGCGCGTGCCGCACGCAACCCCAACCCCTGCCAAAAAGGTGCGGTTTTGGCAATGACGGGACCCCGAAAGGCGTTTTCAGGCCGCCCTACCCGGCTTTGCAGGGTTGCAGACCCCGAGGCACCGAGACAGTACGCCACTGTATGCATACACCCTCCCTGCCATCTTCCATGTGTGTGGCGCCGGACTTGTGGCGACCCCCGCCGCCCGGGAGGCTCAGAAAGCTAGTTTCTAGCCTGGATATCTGCTAGAGTGCACGCAAAAAAACAAGCAGGGCACAACAATAATGACAGTATACAGCCATGTGATACACCAAACCAATCTGCAGGTGCCCCCACATGCGCACACACAAACAACACACTGACAAAACACCAGCGCGCGCGCGCGCGCACGCATACCACCCCCTGCAAAAAGGTGCGGTTTGGGGCAATGACGGGACCCCGAAAGGCGTTTTCAGGCCCGCCCTACCCCGGCTTTTGCAGGGTTGCAGACCCGAGCACCGAGACAGTACGCCACTGTATGCATACACCCTCCCTGCCATCTTCCATGTGTGTGGCGCCGGACTTGTGGGACCCCGCCCGCCGGGAGCTCGAAAGCTAGTTTCTAGCCTGGATATCGCAGAGTGCACGCAACAAAACCAAGCAGGGCGCACAAAATAATGACAGTATACAGCCATGTGATACACCAAACCAATCTGCAGGGTGCCCGCCACATGCGCACACACAAACAACCACTGACAAACACAGCGCCGCGCGCGTGCGCGCACGCATACCCACCCCCTGCCAAAAAGGTGCGGTTTGGGCAATGACGGGACCCGAAAGGCGTTTTCAGGCCCGCCTACCCGGCTTTGCAGGGTTGCAACCCGAGGCACCGAGACAGTACGCCACTGTATGCATACACCTCCCTGCCATCTTCCATGTGTGTGGCGCCGGACTTGTGGCGACCCGCCCGCCCGGGAGCTCAGAAAGTAGTTTCCCTGGATATTGCTAGAGTCACGCAACAAAAACCAAGCAGGCGCACAAAAATAATGACAGTATACAGCCATGTGATACCAAACCAATCTGCAGGTGCCCGCCACATGCGCACACACAAACAAACACACTGACAAACACCAGCGCGCGCGCGCGTGCGCGCACGCATACCCCCCCCTGCCAAAAAGGTGCGGTTTGGGGCAATGACGGGACCCCGAAAGGCGTTTTCAGGCCCGCCCTACCCCGGCTTTTGCAGGGTTGCAGACCCGAGGCACCGAGACAGTACGCCACTTAGCATACACCCTCCCCTGCCATCTTCCATGTGTGTGGCGCCGGACTTGTGGCGACCCGCCCGCCCGGGAGCTCAGAAAGCTAGTTCTAGCCGGATATCTGCTAGAGTGCACGCAACAAAAACCAAGCAGGCGCACAAAATAATGACAGTATACAGCCATGTGATACACCAAACCAATCTGCAGGGTGCCGCCACATCGCACACACAAACAAACACACTGACAAACACCGCGCGCGCGCGTGCGCGCACGCATACCCCCCCCCCTGCCAAAAAGGTGCGGTTTGGGCAATGACGGGACCCCGAAAGGCGTTTTCAGGCCGCCCTACCCGGTTTTGCAGGGTTGCAGACCCCGAGGCACCGAGACAGTACGCCACTGTATGCAACACCCTCCCTGCCATCTTCCATGTGTGTGGCGCCGGACTTGTGGCGACCCCGCCCGCCCGGGAGCTCAGAAAGCTAGTTTCTAGCCTGGATATCTGCTAGAGGCACGCAACAAAAACCAAGCAGGCGCACAACAATAATGACAGTATACAGCCATGTGATACACCAAACAATCTGCAGGGTGCCCGCCACATGCGCACACACAAACAAAACACTGACAAACACCAGCGCGCGCCGCGTGCGCGCACGCATACCCACCCCCCTGCCAAAAAGGTGCGGTTTGGGGCAATGACGGACCCCGAAAGGCGTTTTCAGGCCGCCCTACCCCGGCTTTGCAGGTTGCAGACCCCGAGGCACCGAGACAGTACGCCACTGTATGCATACACCCTCCCCTGCCATCTTCCATGTGTTGCGCCGGACTTGTGCACCCCGCCCGCCCGGGGAGCTCAGAAAGCTAGTTCTAGCCTGGATATCTGCTAGAGTGCACGCAACAAAAACCAAGCAGGGCGCCAAATAATGACAGTATCACCATGTGATACACCAAACAATCTGCAGGGTGCCCCCACAGCGCACACACAAACAAACACACTGACAAAAACCAGCGCGCGCCGCGGCGCGCACGAAACCACCCTGCAAAAGGTGCGGTTTGGGGCAATGACGGGACCCGAAAGGCGTTTTCAGGCCCCCTACCGGCTTTTGCAGGGTTGCGACCGAGGCACCGAGACAGTACGCCACTTATGCATAACCCTCCCTGCCATCTTCCATGGTGTGGCGCCGACTTTGGCGACCCCGCCGCCCGGGGGCTCAGAAAGCTAGTTTCTAGCTGATATGCTAAGTGCACGCAACAAACCAAGCAGGGCGACAACAATAATGACAGTATACAGCCATGTGATACACCAAACCAATCTGCAGGTGCCGCCACAGCCACACAACAAACACACTGACAAACACCAGCGCGCGCCGCGCGCCACGATACCCACCCCCTGCCAAAAAGGTGCGGTTTGGGGCAATGACGGGACCCCAAAGGCGTTTTCAGGCCGCCCTCCCGGCTTTTGCAGGGTTGCAGACCCGAGGCACCGAGACAGTACGCCACTGTATCATACACCCCCCTGCCATCTTCCATGTGTTGGCGCCGGACTTGTGGCGACCCCGCCCGCCCGGGAGCCAGAAAGCTATTTCAGCCTGGATATCGGTAGAGTGCACGCAACAAAAACCAAGCAGGCGCACAACATAATGAAGTATACAGCCATGTGATACACCAACAATCTGCAGGGTGCCCGCCACATGCGCACACACAAACAAAACACTGACAAACACCAGCGCGCACGCGTGCCGCACGCATACCCACCCTGCAAAAAGGTGCGGTTTGGGCAATGACGGGACCCCGAAAGCGTTTTCAGGCCCGCCCTACCCGCTTTGCAGGTTGCAACCCGAGGCACCGAGACAGTACGCCACTTATGCATACACCCTCCCCTGCCATCTTCCATGTGTGTGGCGCCGACTTGTGGCGCCCCCCCCCCGGAGCTCAGAAAGCTAGTTTCTACCTGGATATCGCTAGAGTGCACGCAAAAAACCAAGCAGGGCACAACAATAATGACAGTATCAGCCATGTGATACACCAACAATCTGCAGGTGCCCGCCACATGCCACACACAAACAAACACACTGACAAACACCAGCGCGCCGCGCGGCCCACATACCACCCCCCTGCCAAAAAGGTGCGTTTGGGCAATGACGGGACCCCGAAGGCGTTTTCAGGCCCGCCCTACCCGGCTTTGCAGGTTGCAGACCCCGAGCACCGAGACAGTAGCCACTTATGCATACACCCTCCCCTCCATCTTCATGTGTGGCGCCGACTTGTGCGCCCCGCCCGCCCGGGAGCTCAGAAAGCTAGTTCTAGCTGATATCGCAGAGTGCACGCAAAAACCAAGCAGGGCACAAAATAATGAAGTATACACCATGTGAACACCAAACCAATCTGCAGGTGCCCGCACATCGCACACACAAACAAACACCTGACAAACACAGCGCGCGGGCGTCGCGACGCAACCACCCCTGCAAAAAGTCGGTTTGGGCAATGACGGGACCCCGAAAGGCGTTTTCAGGCCCGCCCTACCCCGGCTTGGCAGGGTTGCAACCCGAGGCACCGAACAGTACGCCACTGTATGCATACACCCTCCTGCCATCTTCCATTGTGTGGCCGGACTTGTGCGACCCCGCCCCCCGGACTCAAAACTAGTTTCACCTGGATATCTGCTAGAGTCACGCAACAAAACCAAGCAGGGCGCACAAAATAATGAAGTATACAGCCATGTGATACACCAAACCAATCTGCAGGGTGCCCGCCACATGCGCACACACAAACAAACACACTGACAAACACCAGCGCGCGCGCGCGTGCGCGCACGCATACCCACCCCCCTGCCAAAAAGGTGCGGTTTGGGGCAATGACGGGACCCCGAAAGGCGTTTTCAGGCCCGCCCTACCCCGGCTTTGGCAGGGTTGCAGACCCCGAGGCACCGAGACAGTACGCCACTGTATGCATACACCCTCCCCTGCCATCTTCCATGTGTGTGGCGCCGGACTTGTGGCGACCCCGCCCGCCCGGGGAGCTCAGAAGTCTAGTACACTTGAATATAATAGACACTAATTCTCATGCAGACATTGTCAGTTACATGTAAAGAGAGAGAGAGAGAGAGAGAGAGAGAGAGAGAGAGAGAGAGAGAGAGAGAGAGAGAGAGAGAGAGAGAGAGAGAGAGAGAGAGAGAGAGAGAGAGAGAGAGAGGAGATTTTCTGATCTAGCTGTAGTTGTGGGTGCTTTTTCAAAGAGCGAAGCACCTTAGATACACGTGGCAATTGTACTGAAAAAACAACCAATCAGAAAGGCACTCTACCAACACACAACTGCTGCTGCATATAAAAACTTTTTCGGATATCTTGTCTGAGCATATAAACCTATCTAAAAGCGCGCGAAAGCGACCCCCCCCTCCCCCTTTTTTTTCTGTCCATATTTTTTTCTTTTCCATGGGTAGTTTGCTACCATCAACAGCAGCAGCAGGATAGGTCTCCACCCCTGTCCTCCACCCTAACAAACATCTGCACACAGGAAACTCAACAGTCTGTGACACACTTGTAGTGAAGGTAAGAGGTTGCTCCTTGGTATTTATTTGAATCTAAACATTCTTGCAGTTCATCAGACAGTAGTTTTTCATGTATGTATGTTTGGTTTGTATTTTTCTTTTACTGTCCAGCGTTGCATTTCAAACACCCATACACATACACACCTGCACGCGCACACTCGCATGTAGGGAGACATTCATGCAAACACACATACAACTCATTTTTACATGCAAACATAATTATACATGCAATCGAACATGCTTTCATGCAGATAGACGACATGCATGCACAGAATGGCAGACCCCTTTTTACCACTCTCCCTCCCTCCCCCACCCCCCTCTTTTTTCTTCTTTGAATATTCACACAGTAGCAACAAAGTCTGTCATAATAGCAAAACATGTCTAGTGCTGCTTTGAAGCACCTCACAAGTCAGGCCCAGTGCATTCCTCTTTAGTGTAGGAGAGAACTGTAAAGTCTTTCTGCAAAAAACATAGGCAAGTGGACCAAGAAGGCAGACAATAGACCAAGTCTATTGGACCAAGGCAGAAGCAATAAGTGAGATAGAAAGGAGAATTTGAAAAGAGAATTAGCAAAGAATTTCCAGAAAGTATGCTACCTATACTAATACCCCCCCCCCCCCCCCCCCACGATATCCGAGATTGTAAAGAGACTTTAGCAGACACTTAAGCAAACTGCTGCCTACTTCTCTTTCACAGATTGGGGTCACATTCCCAACTTCTGTTGTCAGTGTCCTAAATTCAGCCACCAATCACAGCAAGACAGCACCTTGTTTGAAAATAAGCTTGCGCCGCCACCCCCCCCCCCCCCCCCCCCCCCCCTGAATTTGAATTTCAAAACAAACCCGCCTGCTTTAACTACCAGGCTGATAGATCTAAAATTAGGTCGCCCACGCTGTGCTTGTGTGCACGCACGCATGCATGCACGCACCCGCACACACACACACACACACACACACACACACACACACGCGCACGCACACACACACACACAGAGTACGTTGGATTAATACATTCTCTTTTAAGTGTAGGACAAACATGCTTCCTGCATAAGAAAGAATTAAACTTCCTTAGGTAAAAGAAGGTACTGAATCAGAGATATACTTCAGAAACTATCTTAGCCCATAGTACGAGTGAACAATTTAGGATAGAAAGGTACGAAGCTAATTCTCTTAAATGCAGATCAAAGCCTAGTTATTGCACATCCCTAGATAATCAAATGTTTAAACAAATAAGCATAGACACAACCACTTGCTAGTATTTCCAAGACCCAGAAATAAACTGTACAAATCCTGGCTCAGGCCAAAAGCTGCGTCAGTTATTGATGTCAGCTCATCACCAAGGCCTACACTAAAATGTTGTGATGTTGTAAAATGTTGTGCTGAGATTGCCTTCAGCCATGACAAGCTCTTAACAGAACAACTTGCACTCTCTTTTAAAGGAGAAAAAATCCTCTGAAGTCGCAGTATGGCTGCCTCTATGGCGAGGTACTTGAAAAAAGTCATACAGGCAAACTTCTCATTCAGTGTGTGCAATTTCAATCTCACAGTGATTCCCAGGTGGGATTAGTGAGTCAGAGAACACATTCGGGTGACCCCCCAGAGTGTTAAACTAGGGAACAACAACAACAACAACAACTGTACAAATCGAGTGTCTTGTGTTCGGGATAGGTTCCCAAAACTTTGAAACTTACCAAAAACAAAGATCAGTTTTAAACGCATCTCAAAATATAATTATTTCATAAATTATAAAGCAGATTGGTGGTCTAGAGGTAACGCTCCTGTCTACAAAGCGAAAAGTCCCGGTGGAAGTGTGCTGCCGTTCGAATTCCCATTTGGGCCCCAAACTTTTCCTCAATCCATTAGATCATGAGTGGTGGTGTGGGTGCTAGTCTTTCAGATGAGATGATAAACTGAGGTCCGTTATATGCAGCAGCAGTTGTGTGTTGGTAGAGTGCCTTTCTGATTGATTGTTATTTCAGCACAGCTGCCACGTCATTATTTAGTGCAGGTGAAAAAACCCACGGCAACAAGAGGAAAAATTCTGTAGAATAAAGCCACTCTCATAGGGAAACAAAATTTTAATACACCAGCAGACAGGAAAAAGAAAAAGAATAATGGGTAGGCGCTGCACTTGCGGCGATGCGCTCTTCCGGGGAGAGCAGCCCGAATTTCATGCAGAGAAATCTGCTGTGACATAAAGTTGTTTAAAAGACGATTTGTAAACTTGTACAGCGATCTCTCCTTTACGCCGCCTCCTTTTCTGTTTCACTTTAACGTGTTTGTAGTGGGCTTTATTGAATGACCCTTTTTACACTTTCACGCCACTTTCAGTCACGGCACATTTCTCTGTGTGAAATTCGGGCTGTTCTCCCTGGGGAGAGCGAGTCGCCACGAAAGCAGTGCCACCCATTTTTGTTCCTGTTTGAAGCAGTGTTCGCTTCCCTATCAGAGTGGCTGCTTTCTACAGAATTTTGCCAGGGACAACTCTCTTGTTGCCGTGGATTCTTTTACGTGCGCTTAAAATTTTTTTGTAAGACATGGAACCTCAGTTTATCGTCTCATCTGAAAGACTAGCACCCAAACCACCACTCATGGTCTAATGGATGGGGGAAAGTTTGGGGCTCAAACGGCGTTGGTTTTTAACCACCGCACACTTCCCACCGGGACTTGTCACATTCTTTGGCAGGCCCGTTACCTCTAGACCACCATCCATTGTTTTGTTTATGTTTGTGTATATGTAGCTGTAGCCCTGAGCTTTGCTGTGGTGCATCATATTATTGTATATTACCATTAGTTTTTTATGTGCACTGCTTCGTTTTATGGCGTACACTGTACCAGCTCGGTGGGAACAGATGACAAAATTTACATAACTGCATACAAACGGGGACTGGATGTAAAAACGCACATGAGTGCTTATTCGATTATCCTCGACATAAAAGAATAAATAAATAAATAAATAAATAAATAAATAAATAAAATGCACAAGTCTATCGGAACAAAGGTGGTACACAGTACACGCAATAACACGTAGCATTTAACAAAATATTAATGATAATAGACAATATGATGCACCACAGCACAGTTCAAGGTAGTCGCCAAATGCATACGCACAAAAACCGTATGTGCACGCATACCCCCCTAAAGAAGATGTTGCGAATGGCTGTTTTGACTCTCAACCTACCCCAGCTTTTGCGCAGTAACAGAGCCCACGGCACCATGAGAGTGCTCTTCTGTATGTATCCACAGACTACTAGCGTCTTTGATATGGACGGCGCTATTCTTGTGGCGACAACTCAGTCACAAAGAGGGTAGCCTGGCTTCACTATATCAAGTCTGTCGGAACGAAATCTGGTATGGTGTAGGCAACGATACATGATATTACACATAATATTTATGACAATATACAATATGATCTACAAGAGCACAGTGCAGGGCCGTTGCCACACACACACACGCGCGCGCGCGCACGCACCACACACACACACACACACACACACACACAACACACACACACACACACACACACACACACACACACACACACACAAACGTGCTCACGCATGTGCCCATACATATCCACCGCCAAGAATAAGGTGCCTATCGAGAAGATGTGAAAAAAAGCCGGTTTCAGTCCCGTCCTACCTCAACTTTTACACAGTAAGAGAACCAATCTGCAGGGTCCCCGCCACATGCGCGCACACAAACAAACACACTGACAAACACCAGCGCGCGCGCGAGTGCGCGCACGCATACCCATCCCCCTACAAAAAAGGTGCGCTTGGGGGCAAAGACGAGACCCAAAGAGCCGTTTTCAGGCCCGCCCTACCCCGGCTTTCGCAGGGTTACAGACCCCAAGGCACCCAGACAATATGTCATTATATGCATACACCCTCCCCTGCCATCTTCCGTGTGTGTGGCGCCGGACTTGCGGCGACCCTGCCCGCCCGGAGAGCTGAGAAAGCTAGTTTCTGGCAAGGATATCTGGTAGAGTGCACGCAACAAAAACCAAGCAGTGGGCCCAATAATAATGACAGTATACAGCCATATGATGCACCAAACCAATCTGCCGGGTCCCTGCCACATGCGTGCACACAAACAAACACACTGACAAACACCAGCGTGCGTGCGCGCACGCATACCCACCCCCCTGTCCAAAAGGTGCGGTTTGGGGCAAAGACGGGACCCAAAGAGCCGTTTTCAGGCCCGCCCTATCCCGGCTTTTGCAGGGTTACAGACCCCGAGGCACCAAGACAGTACGCCACTGTATGCATACACCCTCCCCCGCCATCTTCCATGTGTGTGGCGCCGGACTTGTGGCGACCCCGCCAGCCCGGAGAGCTCAGAAAGCTAGTTTCTGGCCAGGATATCTGCTAGAGTGTACGCAACAAAAACCAAGCAGGGCGCACAATAATAATGACAGTATACAGCCATATGATACACCAAACCAATCTGCAAGAAGCCTGCCACATGCGCGCACACAAACAAACACACTGACAAACACCAGCGTGCGCGTCTATGCGCGCACGCATACCCACCCCCCTGCCAAAAAGGTGCAGTTTGGGGCAAAGACGGGACCCAAAGAGCCGTTTTCAGGCCCGCCCTACCCCGGCTTTGGCAGGGTTACAGACCCCAAGGCACCAAGACAGTACGCCACTGTATGCATACACCCTCCCCCGCCATCTTCCATGTGTGTGGCGCCGGACTTGTGGCGACCTCGCCCGCCCGGAGAGCTCAGAAAGCTAGTTTCTGGCCAGGATATCTGCTAGAGTGTACGCAACAAAAACCAAGCAGGGCGCACAACAATAATGACAGTATACAGCCATATGATACACCAAACCAATCTGCAGGGTGCCCGCCACATGCGTGCACACAAAACAAACACACTGACAAACACCAGCGTGTGCGCGCGTCCGCGCAGGCATACCCACCACCCTGCCAAAAAGATGCGGTTTGGGGCAAAGACGGGACCCAAAGAGCCGTTTTCAGCCCCGCCCTACCCCGGCTTTTGCTGGGTTACAGACCCCGAGGCACCAAGACAGTACGCCACTGTAATCGTGTTGTTTCAGGTATGATGGCTTTGATTAAACCACTCCCACCCCCCAAAAGAAAAAAACCTACAACAAACAAACCAAACCACAACCAAAAAACACACCGAGCAAAAAAAATACAACCAACCTCGCAGCAACAACAACAAAATAAAACACCTAGACCAACTACCCCGCCTCCCTCTCTCCATCCCTCTTCACTCACCAAGAAAAAAACAACAACGAAGAAAAAAGGTAAAGGTGTCCCATAACCTAACCTAGACGGTCGTAGGGGAGCGAGGCATCAGAGACCTCAGCTTCTCCAGGGGCCAGCACATTGAGGGCGGCGCCTATCTCTCTCTCTCGCTGCTTTACCTTCCCTGACTCTAAAGAGGGCAGGTACCCATTTACAACTGGGTGAACTGGGGAACTGTACTGAAGCAAAGGCGTGCAAACGGTCAACATCTTGCGCACACGTTAAATCC
The DNA here is from genome assembly GCA_030674155.1 of Stramonita haemastoma. Classification (NCBI taxonomy): domain Eukaryota; kingdom Metazoa; phylum Mollusca; class Gastropoda; order Neogastropoda; family Muricidae; genus Stramonita; species Stramonita haemastoma. Next base: position 2,582,439 of record CM060347.1, on the reverse strand, counting down.
TGTTCCGCTGATCGTAAGAGTAGGCCATCTGCATACACACGGGGACTGGATGAAAAAAGCACAATAGTGCTTATCCCTTTATCCTCGATATAAAAGAATAAATCAAAATGAATCAACTCCTCTCTCTCTCTCTCTCTCTCTCTCTCTCTCTCTCCTCTCTCTCTCTCTCTCTCTCTCTCTCTCTCTCTCTCTCTCTCTATGTATATAATAAAGTGATCACAAAAACATACACTTTTTTTCAACTGCAGTATTTGTTTACTTAACTGCTCTTTCTCCTTTAAACAAACAAAGAAACAAAAACCATAATATATATAAACTGCTCTTTCTCCTTTAAACAAACAAAGAAACAAAACCCATAATATATAAACTGCTCTTTCTCCTTTAAACAAACAAAGAAACAAGAACCATAATTACGCGCACACATCAACAGTCTGGCTAACCAACATGAGGAACAGAGCAAAATGTTTATTTCTCTCTCTCTCTCTCTCTCTCTCTCTCTCTCTCTCTCTCTCTCTCTCTCTCTCTCTCTCTCTCACACACACACACACACACACACACACACACACACACACACACACACACACACACACACACAAATGATTTTTTTTCTTTTTAAAGGCCTCAGTTGCATGCAGATCGTGGAGCACCATCCTTTTGTTTTTTTGTTTATTTTTTTATTTGTTCTCTTTCCTGTGGGTGCTCTTCACTTCTTTCTTCATTGGCCGAAAAAAAAAACCGAAAACAAAAAACTAAATAATTTTTAGTCTTCATTCAAAACATTAGCGTGCGCACAAAGAGAACGCTTGCTCGCGAATAAGCAAGCGGGACAAAGCAAGCGTGCGTAATGAAAGCGCTTGCTTGTCGTTGAGGTGGACATATAGAAAGACTGAAAATCGCGCTTGCCGTTGGTAGAATTTGGTCATTTGGCACCATGGCGGATTCAAGTGAAGACGAACTATTGTTGCTGGACAGTGTTTTGCCGAAAATTATCCTAGGAAAACGCAAAATAATGGGCGTTCATGAGATAAATAAAAGGAGGCAAATGGAAAGTGAATATCATCATTTGTTTTCTGTGCTTAAAAGGAGCCCTTCTCGTTTTCAGTCCTACTTGAGAATGAGCCAAGAGACATTCAACTGTATTATCTTAGAAAAAAATTGAACCAAAGATAACAATTAACTGGTGCAACTGGCACCAACAGCCAATTCTGCCAGAGGAGCGTCTAGTTATTACACTCATTTGAGTCATCCTTAATTGAAATGTATGTGTATATACAGTTATATATATAAGCATAAAGACACTTGCTCGCGATAAAGAATCAACTTTTGATTCTTTACGCTTTCCAAGCGATGCTTGAAATCGCAGGCGTGATAAAGCGAGTGTGCTTTTTGTGCGGCACAAGCAAATTTTGAACAACATTACAAGCGCTTGCTTTATCGCGCTCGCTTTTATCGCGAGCAAGCGTTCTCTTTGTGCGCACCCTTACACGGATTACAATTTGCATGTAAAATATAATAGATAAATAAGTAAAATAAATAGATACACACACATATGTGTGGGTGTGTGTATGTGTATGTGTGGGTGTATGTGCGTGCGTGCGTGCGTGCGCGTGCGTGCGTGCGCGCGTGCGTGCGTGCGTGTGCGCACGCGCGCATGCACCTGTGTGTGTGCGTGCGTGCGTGCGCGTGCGTGCGCGTGTGTGTGTGTGTGTGAACGAAAAAATAAGATATTGTCAAAACAAACAATGATTAAAGAAACAGCCATAAATCACTCCCGGAGTCTATAAGAAAAAAAAATAATGGCTTGTATTTATCGAGGCTAACTGTTTTATTTTCAAGTCTTCAGCCCCATTCAAAACTATCCTTCCAAACTATAAAAAGGTACATCAATATAATTAATCCACTGTCATTTCACATGTGTGTTGTTGACCATCACTCATGCACATCACAACACCAGAAAATGTTCGACAGTACAAACAAAAGCAGGGCACGTTTCTAACATTGACTGTATCCAGAATTTTTTTTTTAAATATCACAAGGAATCTCAATCCTAGACAACAATACTGATTTAAAATCAAAAGACGTGTAAAGTTTGTAGGGGAAAAAAAACACTTTAGAAAAATTAGATTATATCTGAATATTCAAAGTACATCAACAATTATCTAAAAAAAATAATAATAATAAATAAATGAGAGATTAACTTGTAGCCACATCCTCAAAAGCAGTATAGTTCTGAGCAATCGCCTCAATCAGAATGATGGCATAGTTGATTTCAATGTACAATGTACACAGGACTATAAAACTGATCTCTAGAATTACATTCAGAAATTGCCTTGCTGATGTCAAGAATCATCTCAGTGCCATAGAAGGGACATTAAATGCGCGAAAAAAACCATTAAAATCGCCACATCTGCTACTACAATATAGAAAGAAAATACCGTCTATTCGATACACAAATGTGAGAACACACACACGCCCGCACATACGCGCGCGGCCACACACTCGCGCACACATGCGCGCGGCCACGCACGCACAAACACACACAAACACACACACACACACACACACACAAACACACACACACACACACACACCTTCGGATGAGAATATAAACATAAACAGACATCCCGTGTAGGAACGCACGCAGAACAACTTGCTCACTTGTTAAAACCTGTTCTGCTTATCGTTAGAGTAGGCCATTTTGTGCCCGTGGGAACGGATGACAAAATTTACAAAACTGCATACACATGAGAACAGGATGTTGTAAATGCCCACGAGTGCTTATTTCAATATTCCCGAAATAGATTTTTTTTTAATTTAAAAAAACATGCGCGTGCTTTATGCTTAAGGGAAAACCCAACCAAAACCAACCAACTAAAAGTTCAGAAAAAAACCAGCCCTCATATCGAAAGGTAATGACGCTATCTTTATATAACTGCAACTAAAAAATAAGCCATACCCCATTTCCCATTTCTACTAAGACCAGTCATTATCACATGATAAAACTGATTTAGATAAAGGGACATAAGCGTTTCTTGTTGGAAACAAAACTGAAGGTAGCATTGGGGCCAGATTACTTCTTAACATACTATGTAAGATTTTTTTTTTTAATCAGAAGCGAAGAAAACTCCAAATCACGAAAAAAATAATAGATAAGACAAGTAACAAATAAATAAAATTGAATGACAAAATAATTTTTCCGTCAGTTCAACATTACTGGCCATCACCAATACCAAAATACTTTCTCCGCAGATCAATTAATCATGCTTTTAAAGAGAATAAATGAGAAAAAAAAAACCATATTATCTATCTGTCTATCTGTCTATCTGTCTATCTATCTATCTATCTATATAGGGGGCGGGATAGCTAAGTGATCAGAGCCCTCGTATTCCCCCAGTCAAGTTAAGCAGCGCTGAGCGTGGTTACCAGTCTGATGGGCGACCGTTTGTGCGCCTTGGCTTCAGTACAGTCCCCCCAGCTGTAAATGGGTACCTGCCCTCTTTAGGGTCAGGGAAGGGAAAGCAGCGATATATATAATTATATATTTTTTTATAAAAGCCTCAGTTGCATGCAGATCGTGGAGCACCATCTTTTTGTTTATATTTATTTCTTTTGTTCTTTTGCATGTGGGTGCTCTACACGTCTTTTTTCATTGGCAAAAAAAAAAACCCTAAATTTTCCGTCCTGATAACATTACACATGGTCATAGCGCCACACAAATGTTTCTTGAGCACATCAGTCAATCCAGTTTTACGACAAAAAATATAACACAGCACACACAAAACTATTACATATAAAACTTTAACCAAAAATAAATGACAAAAAAAAACTACCTTAGTCTTAACATTACTGGCCATCACAGCAAGACCAAAATATTTCAGTGTTAAATCAGTCAATCCATCTTTAAGAAAACAATAAGGCACACACACAAAATGTGTGTGTATAATTTTATATATATAATATATAATATATCTATATATATATATATATATATATATTAGGCCTCAGTTGCATGCAGATCATGGAGTACCATCTATTTTATATCTTTTTGGTAGGTGCTTCACACGTCTCTCTTCATTGGCCTTTTTTGTTTTAATTCAAGAAAAAAGAAGGGAAATGTGTCCCTTTCCCTTCCCCCCCCCCCTCCCTCTCTCCTATCACCCATGAACCCGAATCAGCATTTCTCATCTTCCCTAGGTCCGGAGCACTAACTGCCCCAGTGTGAATTGCTGCCTGTGTCTATTCATGTTCAGCGGCAGTGAACAGTCGGCTGGGTTTATTGTTGCTCTAGTGTGTGCGGCTCCTGCATGCGTTTCTACACATGTAAACGAGTGATTTACATTTGTCTGGGTTTATTTTTGCTCTAGTGTATGTGTGGTAGTGTTATGTTTTTATCATTTCATTCTATTTTTCTCGACTTGCTGCATGCTTTCCTGACATAATATTGTGCTTTTTTTTTTCCTGGGCCTAGTTGGGGGTTTTCTGAGGGGATAATCATTCTTGTATTCACATTACAACATTTTGCTCGTATTTAATGTATGACAAATATTTCATTTGAATTCATAAATTAAAAAACAGCGCCTAAAAACTCTGGAGTTTCGCACACACTCAAAAAAATCATTTCAAAGTCATTATCCAATCAGAAAACTGGGAAACAAGCCCTCAAGTAACCTCTAGCCCAGCTTCTGTGAAGTATCACCGAGACTTTTATACAGCTCTATGATCATACCACCATAATAAAACGAGAGGAACCGGCACATTATAGTTAATGAACTTAACAAAACTATCTGGGCACCCCGACACTTTTCGACAGATTATTTAAATAGAAAAAAGGAAAACTTTCTTACCAATGAAACCCATTTATAAGATTGTGACAAATTTTGAAATTAAGAAAAATCTTCTGGTACCAGTAATCAACATTAGAGTACTTTTATTTTTTTCAACGGCTCTATAAAAAAAACGAAACCTATGTATAAGCATATGTGCACATCCGTGGGCATACGCATGCACGCATACACACAAATCAAAACTATTTTAATCCTACCCCATAGCTCAAGAATCTTTTTCCCTGACAAACCATGGCCTGCCCCTTTCCATACTGTGTACAAAAGCAGTCCCCGATCCCGAACTAGTGTGTAGAGGAGAAAATCCTGCTCACTGAATAGGCCTCAAACTGAGACACTTCACACTGAAAACCAGGACAAGAGAGCAGAAAAAGAACAGGGGTGATAGACTTCAAGTTCTGGCTAAAGCAATGGAGGACTACAGGTCCAAATTATCTTCAGACAAGAAGACGACAGATGGAGAAAGGTGCACCGTAAAGCAGCCAAGATTATGGCCATAGAGCCTTAAGCAGACTGAACCAGATGGATTAGCGACATTCAGAACTACATGAGGGCGACAGGGTAGAGAGAGGTAGGCTACAAGACAGGAACCAATGGAGGATTACTACGGGGGGGGGGGGGGGGGCTACATCCTTCAGTAGAGAGACAATGCCAAGGTGCTAATACTTCCTACTATCTGCATGGTAGGTAGGTGGGGGTAGACAAAGCATCAAATTTATAGAGTTGTTTTTTTAAAGGTAGACAAGACTGATCTCTTTTTAAGTCAATGGAAATTTTGGGGGAACATTACGGCAAAAATCTTACATTGGTTCGTTACAGAAACAAAACGGCGACCAGCTTTTTTAGTATAAAGAGCTTTATTTCGTGATAGCTAATTGATAGGAATGAAAGTTTCTACTTTATACCAGCTAACTCGGAAGGAAGGAAAGAGTTTATACTTTATACCAGCTAACTCGGAAGGAAGGAAAGAGTTTATACTTTATACCAGCTAACTCGGAAGGAAGGAAAGAGTTTATACTTTATACCAGCTAACTCGGAAGGAAGGAAAGAGTTTATACTTTATACCAGCTAACTCGGAAGGAAGGAAAGAGTTTATACTTTATACCAGCTAACTCGGAAGGAAGGAAAGAGTTTATACTTTATACCAGCTAACTCGGAAGGAAGGAAAGAGTTTATACTTTATACCAGCTAACTCGGAAGGAAGGAAAGAGTTTATACTTTATACCAGCTAACTCGGAAGGAAGGAAAGAGTTTATACTTTATACCAGCTAACTCGGAAGGAAGGAAAGAGTTTGTAGCCTACTTTATACCAGCTATAATTCAATAGAAATGGAAAGCTTTATACTTTCGACACCAACTCACCACACCGGAAGATCTGCGCAGAAATTAAAATGTACTGTCTCTGTCTCTCTGTCGGGGGGAATGGTGTGTGTGTGTGTGTGTGTGTGTGTGTGTGTGTGTGTGTGTGTGTGTGTGTGTGTGTGTGTGTGTGTGTGTGTGTGTGTGTGGTTTGTGTGTGTGTGTTTGTGTGTGTGTGTGTGTGTGTGTGTGTGGAGTGTGTGTGTGTGTGTGCAAGTGTGTGTGTGTGTGCAGTGTGTGTGCGAGTGTGTTGTGCGCGAGTGTGTGTGTGCGCGAGTGTGTGTGTGGTGTGTGCGAGTGTGTGTGTGTGCGAGTGTGTGTGTGTGCAAGTGTGTGTGCAGTGTGTGTGTGTGTGTGTGTGTGTGTGTGTGTGTGTGTGTGTGTGTGTGTGTGTTGTGTGTGTGTGTGGTGTGTGTGTGTAAAAAGAACTAGTTCAATTTAATCATTATTACTCATTTTTCTGCATGTCATCTCTTTTGCAAATCCTTCCGCTATCACGGTGTTCTCCGGAATTACAACATTTCCAACCGGTCAGTACCCCCACACCCCTCTTTCCCTGTGCTGCTGTTCCCTTATACAGCTGTTTCCCCATACCGCAGAACTGAGTCAAGAGTTAAGGAATCCGTGTCAAAGAGTTAACAGTTAGGATCAAACTGGTGAAGTGTTAGGGTTTGCGGCATGGGGCAAGACCTAGGGTTAGAGTGGAGTGTTGACAGCTCCAGGGAACAGCACCACAGGGGAAAAAGGAGTATCGGGGAAAGTACTGCTCTCTCTTGCAACACTTTGCTTGTGCACCGTATTCTTTCTTAAGCCGATTTCCACAAAATCAAGGTAAAATCTTTCGTTTCTGTGAAACAGGCGATGCTATACCAGTAATGCGTATGGCAAAGATTTGCAACACAACAAATGTCTGAATCCGAGGAGTTTCCATTTACGTTTCTACTTTGTACGAGTACTTCTGATCGGAAATTACATTTAGAATTTTCGGCAGTTTTGGCGCAAAAACAAAACCACGTTTGTAAGCCAGTAAAAGCTTTGTCAGAGCAATGTTCTTTCATAAAGCAATCAAAATAGAACAAGTTTCTTTGGGTGTATGTGTGTGTGTGTGTGTGTGTGTGTGTGTGTGTGCGTGTGTCTGTGTCTGTGTGTGTCTTGGTTCCTCTGTGTGTGTGTGTGTGTGTGTGTGAGTGTGTGAGTGTGAGTGTGAGTGTGTGTGTGTGTGTGTGTGTGTGTGTGTGTGTGTGTGTGTGTGTGTGTGTGTGCGTGTGAGAGAGAGAGAGAGAGTGTGTGTGTGTGTGTGTGTGTGTGTCTGTGTGTGTCTGTGTGTGTCTGTGTGTGTCTGAGGCTGTGTCTCTGTGTGTATGAGTGTGTGTATGAGTGTGTGTATGAGTGTTTGTGGGTGTGAGTATGAATGAGTATGTGTGTGTGTGTGTTTGTGTGTTTGTGTGTGTGTGTGTCTTGGTTCCTCTGTGTGTGTGTGTGTGTGTGTGTGTGTGTGTGTGTGTGTGTGTGTGTGTGTGTGTGTGTGTGTGTGTGTGTGTGTGTGTCTGTGTATGTGTGTGTCTGTGTCTGTGTGTCTGTGTGTCTGTGTGTGTCTCTGTGTGTCTGTGTCTGTGTGTGTGTGTTGTGTGTTTGGGATCTAATCCTCACACCATCTCAGAACAAGAAAAATGTCCTCATTTTCATTACCACAAGCTGGAATATGAAGAAAATTTTTTTTACTTTGGAACCGACAAATTAAATAAAAAGAAAAGAACCCAGCATAATGGCAGCAAAATATTCAAGAAAGAACTTAGTACTTAAGAACTATTTCTCTATGAAGGAAGATCTTTATACTTTCACACCTTTGGTACAACTATTTCACAAATTAAAGAGGCAAAGAAAAAAAAGTAATGTTATACTTTGATAGCTTTAATTCGATCCAAAATTTTTTTCTCTTCTAATTTTGACATCAATGAATTTAATATAAAAGGAGGAAACTAGCTGACTGACTTTAAAGGAGAAAACCTTGTTCTTTGATGCCAGCTAACTTAATATAAAAAAAACCCATTAAACTTTGATGCCAGCTAACTCAAAGTGAAGGAAAGAACCTTATTGTTTTATACCAGGTAACTTACTGTAAACGAAAAACGTTGATACTAATTAACTTAAAATGGAAGAGAGAAATGTCGTCGTACCTTTAAAGGCAACTCAAAATAAGGGAAAGAACTTTACATATGTACGAACCAACTTGATGTGAAGGGAAAAACATACTTTTGTACCAACTATAGAGGAATGAAAGATATTCGTATCTCAACACTTAGTATGAAAGAAAGAACTGTGCACCCTGGTTCATACTTGCTCAGTATGAATGTAAGAACTTTTTTACTTCGCCACCAACTTTTTCAATATAAATACAAGCAATATTTTAAGGCTAACTCAATGGGAAAAGAAGAACTTTATGCCTGATAATAACGAATTCAATATGAAGGCAACGACTCTATACTTTGACTCCAACTAAACATGAAGGAAATAAAATGTCTACCTAGATACCAACTAACTGACTAGACCGAAATAAGCTTTACATTTTGCATAAACAACCTCAGTACATACGAAAGAGACTTCATTCTTTGTTCACTACTAGTTTGATATGAAAAAAAAAAACTAAATATGGGGACACCAGCTTTGTAGTCTGACTTTAAGTGAATACAGCAAAAGCACAAAGACTACATTATGTAGGCGAATTCAGTAGGGAAGGGAAAATATATGTTGATTATAGTTAGCTTAATGGAGTAACCCGTTTCTAAAATGACATCACCGTGCAGTAATTTTTTTCTTCTTTTACTTGTCCTTGCAACTAACTGGGGTGTGATAAAATGTAGGGACGAAAACTGGCGTAGCTGAGTTATTTGAGGGCCATGTTTCTCCTAACAGTTTAAAACAAACCATAACCATTCCAAAAAATGTGACTCTATTAATGTTGGGGGACGGGAGAGCCCCATTGGTAGAGCGTTGCGCATTGCTCACCCGGGTTTGAATGCCGTTCAAGGGGATGTTTTCCTCAGAGTTAACATCAGTGCCCACTCCATCCACCCCCGACCCCTTCCCGGGCGTAGCGTGGTCTTCCTTGGTGTAGCGTAGTCTTTCTTGGTGTAGCGTAGTCTTCCTTGGTGTAGCGTAGTCTTCCTTGGTGTAGCGTAGTTTTCCGTGGTTTAATAGTCCATGGTGTTTTCCGTGGTGTAGCGAGGTCTTCCTTGGTGTGGCGTGGTCTTCCTTGGTGTAGCGTAGTCTTCCTGGGTGTAGCGTAGTCTTCCTGGGTGTAGCGTAGTATTCCGTGGTTGAATAGTCCATGGTGTTTTCCGTGGTGTAGCGAGGTCTTCCTTAGTGTAGCGTGGTCTTCCTTGGTGTAGCGTAGTCTTCCTTGGTGTAGCGTAGTCTTCCTGGGTGTCGCGTAGTCTTCCTGGGTGTCGCGTAGTCTTCCTTGGTGTGGCGTAGTCTTCCTTGGTGTAGGGAAGTCTTCCTGGGTGTAGGGAAGTCTTCCTGGGTGTGGCGTAGTCTTCCTTGGTGTGGCGTAGTCTTCCTTGGTGTGGCGTAGTCTTCCTTGGTGTGGCGTAGTCTTCCTTGGTGCAGGGTAGTCTTCCTTGGTGTAGGCAAGTCTTCCTTGGTGTAGGGAAGTCTTCTGTGCTTTAACAATCCGTGGTGTTTTCCGTGGTGTGGCGTAGTCTTCCTTGGTGTAGCGTAGTCTTCCTTGGTGTGGCGTAGTCTTCCTTGGTGCAGGGTAGTCTTCCTTGGTGTAGGGTAGTCTTCCTTGGTGTAGGCAAGTCTTCTGTGCTTTAACAATCCGTGGTGTTTTCCGTGGTGTGGCGTAGTCTTCCGTGGTGTTGCGTAATCTTCCTTGGTGTTGCGTAGTCTTCCTGGGTGTTGCGTAGTCTTCCTGGGTGGTGTTTTCTGTGGTGTAGTGTAGTCTTCCTTGGTGTAACGTAGCCTTCCTAGTATTTTTCCCTGTGGTGTAGGGTAGTTTTTCATGGTGGCGATTCCTGTGGCGAAGCGTAGTTTCTGTGGTGTTTACCGTGGTGTGGCGAATTTTTCTATCGTGGTGTTTTAATAATAATAATAATAATAATAATAATAATAATAATAATAATAATAATAATAATAATAATATAATGGAATTTATATAGCGCTATATCTTGCAAAAACAAATCAAAGCGCTTGCATTCAACCAATTCTTGCGCATGCAGCCAATAACAATTTAGATTTTTAACAAAGTCAATGCACACTGTTTACCGTTGTGTAGTTTAGTTTTCCGTGTTGCTCTATTCCGTGGTGTAGCGTAATCTTCCGTGATTTTGTTTTCCGTGATGTGGCGTAGTTTTCCCTGGTAGAATGATGTATGGTGTTTTCCGTGGTGAAGTCATCCCTAGTGTACACTTTCTGTGGTCAAGTCTGCACTGGTTTTGTACTTCCATGGCATCAGAGAAGCCTGAAAAGGTCAAGGTTTAGTTTAAGAATAAAAAGCTTATGGTTTTGATTTCAGGGTTGTTGTTTTTTAATCGTTCCTCGGCTAGAGCTCCGAGACTTACCAATGGTGAGATTTTGTGTATAATCCAAACTTTTTTTAAAAACAACTTTAAAAGGTAGCTGCATTCCGATTTGGAGATCTAATTTCATCGAATGTTCATGCAGTGAACAAAGCTCAAGTTTTCACTAAGGTACACCTCAAAACACCCTTTCGAAAGGATGGACCACTCCCCCTCCCTCCCTCCCTCCCTCCAAGGGTTAATACTAGTCCTGACTTCACTCTCCAGATGTCTTCAGCATGGGTCTCTAAACTGGTCAACAACACACACACAAAAAAACAACCATGGTCGGGCTGATAGATGTGAGGTATACAGATGTGAACAAAGACCCCATGCCGATTTCTGTTAAGCTTTGATGTATGTTGATATGTTTTCATCCAGGGCAAAGTCTTGGCATGCATTAGTACCTTTCCAGGAAAGGACAAAACCATCTGAAGCTGGGTACAGCTGCCTATATAGCCAGGTGCCTGAAGAAGATAGCTACACACACAAACTTCTCACTCAGAAGTCTGCCTACCGTGGAGTCAGTGATAGTCCTAAAGTAGGATGTATGAGACACAGAGTATATTCTTGAGGACTCTCTGAAAGTTCAGCTGCGGAATGCCCAACAGCAGACACACTGGTTTTCGGGTGCTTCCACTTGCTCGTGCCGCATCCTCAGGCGTTGAAGTACGTAGGACGGGCACAGTTTCGGTAACAGAAGGATTCTGCACACAAAAACTGACCATTCAAAATTAAATGACTGCCTGCACAGACATAGAGAGAGACAGACAGACAGAGACTGAGGCAGAGACAGAGACTGAGGCAGAGACAGAGACTGAGGCAGAGACAGAGGGAGTCACAGTTAGGGGAAAACAAAGGCACATGCAGTAAGTCATTCTTTTCTTAAGTAATGGGAGATAATGCTCTTGTGGTGATGTGCTCTCTCCCCTTGGAGATTAGCTGAAATTTCGCACAGAGAGATCTACCGTAACTAAAACTACACTTCGCGACGCGACGCGACGCGATGCGACCCGGCACGACACGGCACGGCACGGCACGGCACGACACGGCACGGCACGGCACAGCACGGTACGACACGGCACGGCACGGCACGGCACGACACGGCACGCGACCCGACCCGAACCAATTTGTCCCGACCCCGCACGGCACGATGCGACCCGACATGTTGTTGTTGTTATCATCTTGTGGATTATTGATGTAAGCAAAGTGCAATTGCTGATAT
>CM060347.1:2562955-2565455 GCA_030674155.1 Stramonita haemastoma | reverse complement strand
ACTTAGTTTTATGATCCTGTCTCGTCACCATTTATTTTGGCAGATCCTTTAGAAATATGAAAAAAATGTCCTCTGACGTGTGTGCAAGATGTCCTACTACCATAAGGTCTTTTAACACGAGTGTGGGTAAGATAATCCATGAAAATATCTGACGTATATGCAGGATGTTCTATGCACACAAAAAAAGTTTTAACATGTTGCCACATATTCTACCAAAGCTTCTGACGTATATGCAAGATAGTCTACGAAAAAAACTTCTGACATGTGTTCGTCAGTTTGCATGAGACTATAAACCAAGGTCCCGTGTGCGAACGCACGCAGAACATCTTGCGCACAATTTTAATCATGTTCCACTTTTCGAAAGAGTAGGCTATTGTGTGCCGGTGGGAACAGATGATAGTTTACAAAACTGCATACACACGGGGACTGGATGTTAAAAAAACAACAACCACACGAGTGCTTATTCCCGACGTAAAAGAATAAATTAATGAATAATAAATAAATAAATAAATAAATAAATAAATCAGATGTTCTGCACATGTTTGTATACAGAACCTGGGTTTAGAGTCTTATCTGAAGAACTTACTGGGTGTAGTGTTTGAACATTTTTTGTGACTTTCCAGTCCTACTGTTCCCGCCCTGCTAATTTCAAACTCCCCGCCCCAGCCATGCAAAGACATGTCTGGCTGTCTCAGGGTCAAATGTCCATAGGGGGACTATCAATGTCAGGCCGCCGTGGGGCCACCAGCCAGAGGGGTAAGAGAAAATACATCTTCACTGTTGCCACCTAAAAATTTGCAACTAGTCCATGGGAAATTTCATCATCAATTCATTGTGGATTATTTTGATTTTGCAAAAAGAAAAAAGTTAACTTTTACAAACTTAACGCTTTCATTGTTTCGGGCACTCCTTGTCTTTTGTGTTTGACATGGAAAGTGATCTCGATACTGAAAGAAATTTATTGAAACATTATGTATTCTAAAAACATCAGCAATTCTGGCATACCCCGGTGAACACACCTGTATTCACCTAAGTGTGCATGCAAAGCAATGCAGGTTTATTAAAGCACAAGAAAGCTGAGACATTTTGAGGCACGTGTGCTTTGTTTGTTAACGGATTTCTTTTTGTATTTATCTAGGTTTTTTTGTACTTGTTTATACAGTATTATCATTTATTTATTTTTTCTTTTTGTTCAATCTCACCTGCCATTTCTGCTCATGTCTATCAGACTAAATTTTGTACAACCCATGTGTGCTGTGAACTAGGGTCTGTCAGGCCAAACCTAACAGCTAACTGAACAGCCAACCTAACAGCCAAAGTCAACAGCCAAAGTCAACAGCCAGATCATGTAGTGGTTCCATCCCTGTTTGGGCCGAACATTTTCCCCCATCCATTAGTGACGGTAAACCAAGGTGCCGTGTGTTGCACACAATTATTTAGCGCACCAAAAAGAACCCACGGCAACAAGATGGTTGTCCCTGGCAAAATTCTTCAGAGAAAAAATCTCTTTGATAAGGAAACAAATACAGTTGCAGACAGGAAAATAAATAAATAATGGGTGGTGCTGCTCTTGTGGTGGTGGTAAATATACAACGGCACTCCTCTGATGTGAATGTCTATTTTTTATTTATTTCATTCTTCTAAATCGAGGATAATGGAATAAGCACTCATGTGCTTTTTAACATCCAGTCCCCCGTGTGTATGCAATATTGTAAATATCTGCTCCCACAGGCACACAATGGCCTACTCTTACGATAAGCCGAACAGGATTTAACGTATGCGCGAGATGTTCTGCGTGCGTTTGCACACGGTGCCTCGGTTTATTCTGAAAGACTTTTGGGGAGAGTGGTGTCAGCAATGATGTTAACTCCAGTGGTAAAATTCCCTCGGATGGGAATCGAACCCGGGTTGTCAAATTGCTAGTGCAATGTTTTGAACACTAGGCTATCCCGTCCCCTTTTAGCTCATGTAGTAGCAAACTGTATCACAACCAAAACATTAAAAAATCGTCTACTTTTATGAGATTGCCCAAATTGTTTCTTTACCTTTAAAAAAAAAATTCAACTGTTCTTTGACACCGTCTGCTGAAGAAAAAAGTATAACTTTTCAAATACTGTTTCAGAAACACATCCGGTAACTTGAATTAAACTATAAATAACCATCTGAAAACAGATGGTAGCTTTCTCCCTTTGTCTTTTTTTTTTTTTTATTTTTTACAGAATTCGGAAGAATATTTTTTCCTTAGCTACGCCTTGTTTTACATACCTTTTCTCTGGAATCTGTGGCCATGATGATGGTAGGGGAGGGAGGCTGAAGAGCGGAGTGCTGATCTTCCTCCCTCAGGGGATGCTGCTGCAGGCATCTTTCAGGTTTGTGTGGTCCTTGATGTTGAGGTTTGTGTGGTCCTTGATGTTGAGGTTTGTCTGAACATGTTGAGGTTTGCCTGAACATGTTGAGGTTTGTCTGAACATGAGGTTTGTCTGGACATGTTTAGGTTTGT
>CM060347.1:2555455-2560455 GCA_030674155.1 Stramonita haemastoma | reverse complement strand
TTTTTCCCCTGGAGTTAACATCAGTGCTGACTCCACTCTACCCAAATGTCCTTCCGGTGAGACTATAAACCGAGGCCCTTTGCGAACGCATGCAGAACATCTTGCGCACACATAAAATCCTGTTCTGCTTTTCGTAAGAGTAAGGCCATTGTGTGCCGATGGGAAGAGATGACAAGATTTACAAAATTGTATACACACGGGGACTGGATGTAAAAAAGCACACGAGTGCTTATTCCATTATCTTCGATATAAAAGAAAGAATAATTAAATTAATTAAAAAAAGAAATTTAAGTACTTACCATTATTATTTCCATCATTGTCTTTATAAAAAAAAAAAAAAAGTCAACAGCCAAAACTGTATGTTGATGTTCAAAATTCACACAGTTTGTTTTCCCAGCTGTTCAAGTGGTCCACACTGCATACAGATGTCAGGCCGTTTGAACTGGCCAAAGAAAAAAGAAAAGAAAAATCAAATCAACTCACCCCAACTCCCTCAACAGAGACACGATTTGCAGTGTGAGTGTTGTGTCACTAAATGTGTTTCATGTCCCTAACTGGAGTAAGACCATCAACTGCAAAAAACTGTTCTAAATGTAGCTGGAAATTATTTCTACCCTGACGAGCACATCGTTCTTTATCCATTCGCTTGAAAAACTGACCGAAAATGATGGCCATAAAAAGATACTGTACAGATAAAATCTAAGTAAAGACCTCCCAACCAGTAAAGACTCCCTGACTTTCCTAGGAAAATCTGTTGTGTTGATATGCACGCTCACAGGGAGAATTTCAGATTGGGATTCGTTTGTTTTGCAATGTGCAGTCTGTGCATTAATAGCCCGTCTGGTCAAGGAAAGGAGAAGTTTATTAAATGTCCACAGGAGGCTTCAGAACTGAGGGAGGTCTTTACCTCTCTTGAGCATGTTCTCTTCAGGACACTGACCACTTAACGACACCACACACCACAGCAGCGTTCAGATTCAAGGTTTTGTTCAGCTGGTCAAGAATGTTTTGCCGTTCTGGTTTTTCTTTAAACAAAGGCTTACTTTGGGTAGTGGGTGTGTTCATGCAGTGTATGCAGTGTGTAGGCCTATGCAGTTTTGTAAATCTTGTCATCCGTTCACATGTGTGTGTGTGTGCATGTGTGGTGTGTGTGTGTGTGTGTGTGTGTGTGTGTGTGTGTGTGTGTGTGTGTGTGTGTGTGTGTTACACTTCATCTGCTACGTAATTGATAAAAAAAAAAAAAACAGGACAGAAAAATGAAGGCAGTGAATCCCATGAAATACAACATGCAGAGGCTGGAATCAGCGCATAATAAAAAAACTAATGCCAAGGATTAAGTCTTAGGTTCCTATGTGTGAGAGAGTGCCCAAGCGCACGTGCACACACACTGTGCGCGTATACGCACACACGCACGCGCGCGCGCACGCGCACACACACACACACACACACATACATGATGGAGTTAACATCAGTGCTGACTCCACTCCCCCCCCCCCCCCCCCCCCCCAAAGTCCAACGGATGGGACTACAAACTATAAACCGTGTGTGAACGCACGCAGAGCATCTTGCGCACACGTTAAATCCTGTTCCGCTTTTCGTAAGAGTAGGCCATCGTGCGCCGGTGGGAACAGATGACACGATTTACAAAACTGCATACACACGGGGACTTGATGTAAGAAAATGCACATTAGTGTTTATTCTATGATCCTCAATATAAAATAAAATAATTTATTTTAAAAAAAAAAAACACGCGCGCGCACAGAGAGAGAGAGAGAGAGAGAGAGAGAGAGAGAGAGAGAGAGAGAGAGAGAGAGAGAGAGAGAGAGAGAGAGAGAGAGAGAGAGAGAGAGAGAGAGTCTCATCCGAATGACTAGTGGATACTAGTGAAGGAAAAATATACACTAATGATGACATAGTGTCTTTTGATCCCTAGGCGAACAAAGTTTGCAGTACTTAGAGGTAACTGGGGAAAGCTGATTACAAACTTTGTCCAGGGAATGGAGAGAAAGTCATCTGTTTATTGGATTTTTTTTTCCAGTATGTGACAGGTTTGTCTTGGGAGTTTCTACTTTTGGTAAAACCCAATAATGAACACACACATACACACACGCGCACGCGCACATATCTACCTACCTACCTACCGACACACACACACACACACACACACACACACACACACACACACACACAGATATATATATATATATATATATATAATATATATATATATATATATATATATATATATATATATATATATATATGATAATATAATTATATACATACATACATATACACACATATATATGCATACATACATACATACATACATACATACATACATACATACATACATACATACATACATACATACATACATAGGCCTACATACATACATACATAGGCCTACATACATACATACATACATACATACATACATACATACATACATACATACATACATGCATACATGCATACATGCATACATGCATACATACATACATACATACATACATACATACATACATACATACATACATACATACATACATACATACATACATACGTGTGCAGGTGGGAATAGGTGACAAGATTTACAAATACTGCATACACACAGGGATATGATTTTTAAAAAGCATATGAGTGCTTATTCCATTATCCTCGATATAAATAAAAGAAGAAATTTTAGGCCTACATACATCTGACATAAGGCGACAGAGATAGAAAGGGGGGGGGGGGGGGCAAGAAACGGTCTCAAATGATGATGCATTTGCGTTCGTTCTCTTATCCAATAGCCTAACATGTAAGAACAAGACTAGCGGAGGGCTTATTGTGCTAGGCTTGACCACGGACTAATTAAAAACCAGGCACTCTGTGTGTGTGTGTGTGTGTGTGTGTGTGTTTTAAAAAATCTCTTTTAGCAGTCCATATAATTATTTGACCTTTAAAGTAATCGAACGATGGATGTCATTCGAGAGCTTTGACCAATTAAATTCATTGGCACAACACGCGAGCCGCTTAAAACCGGAAGCTGCATATGGCCACATTGTCGTCTGCTTTACTTAGCCGTACTGTTGGAATTGAACTAGTTCAGTGTTTCATTGCAACATTAGCAGCACTGCATCGAGAACGATCGATCATAATAAAAGTGAGTATTGACCAATTTCTGCATATTCTTTTTTTTGGGGGATAGGGATGGTAAGTGTTGTTTTCTGTGCATTTATTTAGGCCATACAAAGGGGGAAAAAACAACAGGCAACAAAGAATAAAAATGAGACAATACATTATTTACTTGAATGTGAAGAGTTTCCCGTCAAACGACTTTTTTAAGGATTGCTTGAGATTCCCATGAGCTTAATGATACTTTTTTTAAAAATCGAAAATAGTTATTGATAATGCCGTTGTTTTGGAAGATGCTCTACGATTTTTTGACCGTGACATGAACCATACGCAGATTTAGGCCTACACGTCATCTGTGGATATGGTCAAAGCATGCGCAACTCCGGTCAAGGAGGGCGGTGTGGTTTCGTTTTTAATTCGACGCGTTTCATTGTACATGATCATCGAAAAAAGGGGGACCGTACAGACAGTTTGATGAGGTTTCATATCTTTAATGATACACATTGTTGGGATGTTCACAGTTTGTTGTATCAAAGACTGTGTTGGTAAGGTAATGACCGCCGATCGGTCAGTAGCGATCGGAGATTCGAGCACTGTGCAACATCAAACATGTCTTTGTCTTCGTTTCTGATGCGATCCCTCGTTCTTGTTGGGCCAGCCGCTCGACAGGGACATCTCGTCTCAAATGTTGTGAATTCTGGCTGCAGAGCTTTGTTCAAGTTCCAGACATGGCACGGGTAGGTAAGGGTGGGAACTGCACTGTGATAGTGGGGTAGTCAGGTCAGTGTCCATCGATCGAGATATAACCTTATAATAGTAGATATATAACCATTATATTATTATAGTCTAAGTATAGTCTACATACAGGCCTAATGTGATTGACAATTGGACAGTTGCACCAGGAAAAATGAGAAAAGGAGCAAGAAAATCAAACTATACTTCTGTTTATAAGTAACAGCAACAAGTCAAAATCACATTGTGCATCCACGTTATGTGTGCACTGTTGGCCAATGTGTCATACTGTTGTACATCTGAACTAGTACTTTTTCATGCTTTCTCAAGGTATTGTCATAGGTAGATAGGTAGGGTAGGCTATCATTAGTATAAATGATAGCAGCTATATGCAGCCATGTGTGTGCACATGTGTGTAAGCACCTGCACGCACACATGCGCACACACACACACACACACACACACACACACACACACACACACACACACACACACACACATACACACACACACAGAGGATAGCCTAGTGGTCAGAACATTGCGCTGGCAATTTGACGTCCCGAGTTCGATTCCCGTTGGAGGGTATTTTTCCCCTGGAATTAACATCAGTGCTGACTCCACTTTCCCCAAAAGTCATTCGGATGAGACTGTAAACCGAGGCCCCATGTGCAAACGCATGCAGAACATCTTGCGTACACGTTAAATCCTTCTGCTTTTCATAAGAGTAGGCCATTGTGTGCCGGTGGGAACAGATGACAATATTTACACAACTGCATACACACGGGGACTGGATGAAAAAAGCACATGAGTGCTCATCCCATTATCATCAAAATAAAAGAATAAAAAAATAAATGTAAAACACACATCCAGAATGTATACATTCTTGTCTACTCCTTTCTCTTTTCATCTCTCTCTCTCTCTCTCTCTCCTCTCTCTCTCTCTCTCTCTCTCTCTCTCTCTCTCTCTCTCTCTCTCTCTCTCTCTCTCTGTTTAAAACTGTTTAAAATCTACATAAAAAATGAAGCAATTGAACAAACCTCTCACCACAAAGTACTAGGAGTCACAATTGATGAAAATCTCAGCTGGTTCTACCACATATCTCATCTATGCAAATACTTGTCCCAAAAAGTTTACCAGTTGACTAAAAT
>CM060347.1:2527955-2547955 GCA_030674155.1 Stramonita haemastoma | reverse complement strand
AAGCACCGGCTAGATGAGCCTTAGGCTCGGGGACAGACTTTCACTTTTTTTTTTTTTAACTTTTCAGAACGGCGTGGGTTTAACGGCCATCAACGACAGTTTTTTCCTGGAGTCGGCCGTGTTCCAGATCCTTCGCAAACACGTTGGACACCAGCCCTACTACCTGTCTGTGCTGGAACTTTTCCATGATGTAAGAGGACACTGTGGATGGATGCATGTCTTTTTTGTGTGTGTGTGTGTGTGTGTGTGATGCATGCCATTTTTATGGGTGCCTTTTTTTGTGTGTGTGATGCATGCCATTTTTATGGGTGCCTTTTGTGTGTGTGTGTGTGTGTGTGTGATGCATGCCATCTTTATGGGTGCCTTTTTTGTGGTGCCATTTTTATGGGTGTGTGATGCATGCCATTTTTATGGGTGCCATTTTTGTGAGTGCATGCCATTTGTATGGGTGCCATTTGTATGGGTGCCTTTTTTGTGTGATGCATGCCATTTTTATGGGTGCCATTTTTGTGAGTGCATGCCATTTGTATGGGTGCCATTTTTATGGATGGGTGCCTTTTTTGTGATGCACGCCATTTTTATGGGTGCCTTTTTTTGTGATGCACGCCATTTTTATGGGTGCCTTTTTTGGGCATGCCTTTTTTGTGGGTGCCTATTTTTGTGCATGCCTTTGTGATGGGGCGGTAATTAGATAACCTCCCATGTGATCGTAACCGCTAATCACAGTGACGTGGATCTAAATCTAGCTCCACATCTGCAAATTGTGCAACGTTCTGTATCGTTGGGGGGGGGGGGGGGGGGGGGGAGGTCGAAAACCTTCCATTGCATGCACTTTGCCCGTAGCAGTAAATGTAATATTTAAGCAGCCTCTTTGTAGAGGCCACATTCCCACTGTCTGACCATGCTGTCGTTGCCGAGAAGTTGTACAGAGTCGCGGCAGATCAAATATCTGCGCTCTGTTATACCTTTTTTGTGCATGCCTTTTTTAAAAATTTTATCAAGGATAAATGAATAAGCACTCTTGCACATTTTTTGTTTACATCCAGTCCCTGTGTGTATGCAGTTTTGTCAATCTTGTCAACTGTTCCCACCGGTACACAATGGCCTACTCTTACAAAAAGCGGAACAGGATGTAACATACATGTGCGCAAGATGTTCTGCGTTCTGTTCTGTGGTGTTTGTTGAGAGTAAGGCATGTCGGCTGGAAATGTATGGGTATTCAGACAAAGCTATATATTGAGGCCCTGTGTGCGAACGCACGCAGAACATCTTGCGCATACGTTTAAAACCCCCTCCCACACACACACTCTCTCTCTCACTCACTGGACCCTAACTGGACACTGTGTGTGGTGTTTGTATTTATTTTACAGACCATCATGCAGACAGTGGTGGGTCAGTGTCTGGACATGACCACAGCTCCCCCGAGGGCCAGGTGGATTTCACCAAGTACACGCCCGACACCTACGCCGCTATCGTCAAGTGGAAAACGGCCTTCTACTCTTTCTACCTGCCTGTGGCTGCTGCCATGTATATGGTGAGATAGGTTACAGGGTGTGTGTGGGAGCTGGTGTGTGTGTGTGTGTGTGTAGGTGTAGGTGTGTGTGTGTGTGTGTGTGTGTGTGTGTGTGTGTGTGTGTGTGTGTGTGTGTGTGTGTGTGTGTGTGTGTAGGTTGCTGTAGTGAGGTGTGATGTGATGTATTGTGGTGTGGCATCTTCTACTCCTACCTGCCTGTGGCTGCAGCTCTGTATATGGTAAGATAAGTATATGATTGTGTGTGTGTGTGTAGAGTGCTATAGTGGAGTGGGGTGCAGGGGTGGTGTGGTGTGGTGTGGTGTGGCATCTACTCCTTCTACCTGCCTGTGGCTGCCGCCTTGTATATGTTAAGATTAGTTACATGATGTAGGGTGTGGTGCTGTGGTGGGGTGGGGTAGTGTAGTGTAGTGTAGTGTGGTGTGGTGTAGTGTAGTGTAGTGTAGTGTAGTGTAGTGTAGTGTAGTGTAGTGTAGTGTAGTGTATTTCATATTTCATACCACTTTATGTCACAGCAGATTTCTCTGCGTGAAATTCGGGCTGCTCTCCTCAGGGAGAGCGCGTCGCCACAAGGGCAGCACCACCCTTTATTTTGTTTTCCTGTCTGCAACTGTATTTGTTTCCTATCAGAGTGGCTTTTTGTTTTTTTTTACAGAATTTTGCCAGGGAAACCCTATTGTTGCCGTGGGTTCTTTTACATGCACTGAATAATGATGGGTAACACACTGGACCTCAGTTTATCATCTCATCTGAAAGACTACTCATGGTCTAATGGATGGGGGAAAAGTTTTGAGCCCAAACGGTGTGTGTAGGGTGGCGTAGTGGAGTGTAGTGTGGTGTGGTGTGGTATGGTGTGGGGTAGGGTAGATTACTGTAGTGTACTGTATTGAAGTGTATGATATTGTTGATATTGTTGTTGAATGTTTCAGGCTGGCATCAGTGATGTGTCTGCCCACCAAAGTGCTAAAACCATTCTGCTGAAGATGGGTCACTTTTTCCAAGTGCAGGTAAGTGCTGGCCTTGAAGAAATCCAGTGTAGTTTAAGGTGTGTGTGTGTGTGTTTGTGTTTGTGTTTCATTCTTTTATTTATTATCCTTTTATATTGAGGATAATGGAATAAGCACTTATGTGCTTTTTTTACATTCAGTCCCCATGTGTATGCTGTTTTGTAAATGTCATCTGTTCCCACTGGCACGCGATGGCCTACTCTTAAGAAAAGCGGAACAGGATTTAATTGTACTCAAGATGTTCTCTGTGCATTCGCATACGGGGCCTCAGTTTATAGTCTCATCCGAAGGACTATTGGGGAGAGTGGAGTCAGCACTGATGTTAACTCCAGGGGAAAAATCCTCTCGAGCGGGAATCAAACCTGGTTCGTCAAATTGCGAGCGCAATGTTATAACCACTAGGCTATCCCGTCCCTTGAAATAGAATCTATGATATCATTCAAAATAGCTAACAACTCACCGTCTAACTGCCCTGTCATTAAGATGATTTCCTAGTCTGTTTTGAAAACAAGAGGTACTTGATAACTAGAATCCATGATATCATTCAGGATAAAGGTAAAGGTGTCCCATAACCTTGTGGTCGTAGGGAGCAAGGCATCAGAGACCTCAGCTTCTCCAGGGGCCAGCATATTGAGGGCGGTGCCCAGCTCATCTCCCTCGCTGCTTTACCTTCCCTGACCTTAAAGAGGGCAGGTACCCATTTACAGCTGGGTGAACTGGGGGAACTGTACTGAATCCAAGGCGCGTAAACGGTCACCCATCCACCTGGTAACCACGCTCGTCGATGCTGCTTATCTTGACTTGGGGAAAAAGTGAGCGCTCTGACCACTGAGCTATCCCACCCACTAGGGATAGGTCAAGATTAACTTATGGTCTGCCACCGCTGTAGTCTTGTGGTTAGGGCGTTGGACTCGTAATCTAAAGGTTGCGGGTTCGATCCCAGCTTTCGGCTATGGCGTTGTGCCCTTGGAAAAGGCACTTTATGGCTATTTTTTCACCCCACCCAGGTGTAAAAGGGGTACCAACCTTGTGTTGGGGGTTAACCCTGCTATAGACTGGCGTCCTATCGCGAGGGGAGTCTATGACTCTCAGTCGCTTAATGCCATAGAAACCGGGATAAGCACCGGCCTGATGAGCCTTAGGCTCGGGACAGACTTTAACTTTAACTTTTAACTTACGGTCTATCCTGCCCTGTTTCCAGGACGATTACCTGGACTGTTTTGGAAAGCCAGAGGTACCTAGGTGCCCAGGAGATAACTAGAATCCATGATATCATTCAGAATAGCTAACGACAACTCGTGGTCCAACCTGCCCTGTTTCCAGGACGATTACCTGGACTGTTTTGGAAAGCCGGAGGTGATCGGCAAGATCGGCACAGACATTCAGGACAACAAGTGCTGCTGGCTGGTGGTGGAGGCCCTGAAACGAGCCACACCTGAACAGCGCAAGGTGCTACAGGTAAGGGGTGGGGGGGAGCACCTGCTTTGATGGGGGGTTTTTTTGGCTGTTGGTTTTTGTGTGTTGGATTTTGTATGTGTTTCTTTCTTTCTTTTTTCTTTTCTTTTATTCTTTTAAATTGAGGATAATGGAATAAGCACCTCTGTGCTTATTTTACATCCGGTCCCCGTGTGTATGCAGTTTTTGTAAATTTTGTCATCTGTTCCCACCGGCATACAGTGGCCTACTCTTACGAAAAGCGGAACAGGATTTAACGTCTGCGCAAGATGTTCTGCGTGCGTTCGCACATGGGGCCTTGGTTTAAAGTCTCATCCGAAGGACTTTTGGGGAGAGTGGAGTCAGCACTGATGTTAACTCCAGGAGAAAAATCTCCTCGACTGAACTCGAACCCGGGTCGTCAAATTCCCAGCACAATGTTCTGACCACTAGGCTATCCGTCCGTGTGCGTGTGTGAGTGTGTGTGTGTGTGTGTGTGTGTGTGTGTGTGTGTGTGTGTGTGTGTGTGTGTGTGTGTGTGTGTGTGCCTGCATGTATGTGGAGTTTTTTTTGTGTGTGTGTGGATGAGGGTGTGTGTGTGTGAGGTTGTTCCTGTGTGTATGTGTGTGTGTGCATGCATGCATGCCTGTGTGTGTGCATGTGTGTATGTTTACATTTGAATGTGTTAAAACTGTTTTTGATCAGCTGTATACATGTGCTTGAGTACGTTGAATGCAAGTGCTTTGATTCATTTTCTTTCGGCTTTTCTCATTTTTTTTTTTCACACAAGATATAGCACTACATCCATTCCATATACCATCATCTATCATTATCATGATCATCAACGTGATTCATCCCTCATCCAGGAGAACTAATTGGGAATATCATATATTCATATATCGTATTATATATTTTTATGTCAACACTGCAGCCAGTTAGAACTAATTCTAATTCTATCATGATCATCATGAACGTGATTCATCCCTCATCCAGGAGAACTAATTGGGAATATCATATATTCATATATCATACTATATATTTTTATGTCAACACCGCAGCCAATCAGAACTATTTCTAATTCTATCATGATCATCATCAACGTGATTCATCCCCCATCCAGGAGAACTACGCCCAGCACGACATGGAGAGAGTGGAGCGTGTCAAGGCGCTGTACACAGACCTGGCCCTGCCCAAAGCGTACGCTGACTACGAGGATTCCAGCTACCAGGAACTCATGGCCCTCATCACCACCGCCTCGGGCTCCCTCCCCGCCTCTGTCTTCACCGCCTTCGCCCAGAAAATCTACAAGCGGCAGAAATGAGGAGACCACCGCCGTCAGCTTTCTTTCAGCTGCTCTCAGCTGCTATTCATTCGATCCTATCTTATCCCATCCCATTCCAGATCAGCCCAGACCAGCCCATTCTATCCCATCCTGTCCCAGCCCAGCCCATTGTGTCCCATCCCAACCTGTCCCAGCCCATCCTATCCCATCCTGTCCCAGCCCAGCCCATTGTGTCCCATCCCATCCTGTCCCAGCCCATCCTATCCTATCCCAGCCCATCTCATCCCATTCCATCCTATCCTATCCCAGCCCATCCTATCCTATCCCAGCCCATCTCATCCTATCCTATCCCAGCCCATCTCATCCCATCCCATCCCATTCTATCCTAGCCCAGCCCAGCCCAGCCCAGCTGGTGCTAATTATATAGTAGGAGCTGACCACACCTGGACTAGGTGAAAGGAAGGGGTGTGCTAAATTTAGCACTCTGGACTGAGTAATGTTGGATTTGTGTGCAGTGAGACAGGCACTGCCAGAGAGTATTAGGGAAAAGGACAGAATGGAGTGGGAGGGGGGGGGGGGGGAGAGGGAAGAGATGAGAGAGAGTTTGTTTCTGTGTTTCTGTGAATCTGTCAGTGCAGTGAGAGAGAGAGAGAGAGAGAGAGAGAGAGGATGAGAGAGAGAGAGAGAGAGAGAGAGAGAGAGAGAGAGAAGAGAGACATGTGTGTCTGGGGTATTCATGAGGAGGAGAAAGAGAGAGAGAGAGAAGAGAGAGATGTGTATCTGGGGTATTCATTGTGACAGGCTGTGTGTGTTATTATACTAGAGAGTGTTTGGGTTTTTTTTTTCTCTGTTACATATGATTATATGAGTCCTTGTTTTTATGCAATGTGAATTTTTTATGCCGTTTGTGAGAAAGCTTGTTGCTGCATTTATTATGATGAGAGAAGTTGTTTTTATGCTGTATGTGAAAAAGGTGAGTGTATGTTGTATGAGCGAATTTGCAAATCATAGTTATGAGAAAGTTTTTTTTATATAATTATGTGATATCATTTTGATGTCAACACCTCAGATGTGTCAATCTTAATCATGATGCAAATGCTAAACAATACCAAAGTGGAAAAGATTTTTCGTGTTTCTTGATGATGTACTATTGAAGCATAATAGCAAGGATTTAAATGATGGTGGATATGATAAAAGAATATCATAGAGTTTTAGTCCCAAGGGCTGTAGGCCTATAATATGGCAATGTTCTGGTAGCTCCTGTGACGGCACTGGAACCATGTGTATCGGCGATTGCCTTCCCAATGGATCATTCCAGTGACATTGGGGGGGGGGGGGGGGGGGGGGGGGGGGGTCTGCTGCATGGGTAACAGCTTGCCCTCCATACTTACTAATCCAGGCTTTGTGTTCTAGAGAAAAGAGCACAACTCCATAGTCTTCCTGACTGACAGACAGATGCCTACCTAAAAACACGATATTGAAGTATAATAGCAAGGATTAAAATGATGGTTTGAAAGAAAGAAAAAAACAACGACATGGTTATCATGGAATAGTGTTAAGTTGATACAAGTATACACCCTTTCCCCAAAAATAGGACAGAGTTTTTGTGAAATAGTGTTGAGTTATTACAAGTATACACCCTCTCCTCAAAAAGAGGACATAGTTATCATGAAATAGTGTTGAGTTATTACAAGTATACACCCTCTCCCCCAAATAGGACATAGTTATCATGAAATAGTGTTGAGTTATTACAAGTATAAAGAGAACATAGTTATGAAATAGTGTTGAGTTATTACAAGTATACACCCTCTCCCCCAAAGAGGACATAGTTATCATGAAATAGTGTTGAGTTATTGCAAGTATAAAGAGGACATAGTTATCATGAAATAGTGTTGAGTTATTACAAGTATACACCCTCTCCTCAAAAAATATGACATAGTTATCATGAAATAGTGTTGAGTTATTACAAGTATACACCCTCTCCCCCCAAATAGGACATAGTTATCATGAAATAGTTTTGAGTTATTGCAAGTATAAAGAGAACATAGTTATGAAATAGTGTTGAGTTAATGCAAGTATACGCCCTCTCTCCAAAAAGAAGACATAGTTATCGTGAAATATTGTTGAGTTGATGCCAGTATAAAGAGGACATAGTTATCATGAAATAGTGTTGAGTTATTACAAGTATACACCCTCTCCTCAAAAAGAGGACATAGTTATCGTGAAATAGTGTTGAGTTATTACAAGTATACACCCTCTCCTCAAAAATAGGACATAGTTATCATGAAATAGTGTTGAGTTATTACAAGTATACACCCTCTCCTCAAAAATAGGACATAGTTATCATGAAATAGTGTTGAGTTATTACAAGTATACACCCTCTCCTCAAAAAGAGGACATAGTTATCGTGAAATAGTGTTGAGTTATTACAAGTATACACCCTCTCCTCAAAAAGAGGACATAGTTATCGTGAAATAGTGTTGAGTTATTACAAGTATACACCCTCTCCCCTCTTTCTCCCTCTGTCTTCAGTGTTTGCTAAGTCAGCATTGTCTTCTTACCTCATGTGGCAATAGTTGTCTGGTCAGTTTCATTTACGACTTTTGAGCACAATCACTGTAAAAGACTCCCCCTCCCCTTTCCCCCTCCTCCCCTCCCCCCCATTTCAGTTAAAAAGTCAGAGGTGATCACAGTATTTTGACAAAAAAACCAAAAAAACATATTCAGACAGACAAAACCTAAAAACTGGTTCTCGCTTGATTGAAAAAATAAATAATGAAAAGCCAGAAGTAATTAGTTTATAATTTTTGTTAAACGCTAGTATTTATCATCAGTGAGTTGTTTTGATGTGTTGTAAAATGCTACCATTCTCATTATCACGGTATCAGTGCTTAGGTGAGGGCTTCTTAACACAACATAGTCATGGATTGGTGCTCAGTGTGTGTGTGCATTGTGGAAGTATATGGATGCTGTTGCTGGTCTGCGTTCTACTTTGAACATGATTCTGAGCATGATTATGATCTGATGTGGGTCAGGACAGAAAAACATCTTTCAGTCTGTTGACAAAGAAAGACATAATTTCCATTTATTGATTGAAGACGAGATTTGTTTTTTTCCATTTTGTTGACCAAGAACAGAGAGAAAGATATTTCTTTTCATTCACTGAAGAGAGAAAGACATTTTTTTCATTTGTTGACAGAGGACAGAAAGAGATATTTTAACTTGCTTACTGGGAAGAAAAACATATTTTGCCATTTTGTTAGTCGAAGATAGAAACGTATGAAAGTGAATAGATGGCTGAGAAGGAATGAGAGATTTTCTGTTAGCTGGCAATCATCTTTACATACACAGCTCAGGTTGCTGGAGAAAAACAGTATTATTTTCAGACTCTGGGTATAAAGAGCCCCCACAAATTAGCAATACCTCAGCCAGTTGTAAACTCACCCAAGTTAAATCACAAACATTTGTGTGCCCACCAGTATGCCTGCATATCCACACACTCGCACGTGGCTTGTGTGCACACACACACACACTCATACACAACATTGAAAACATTCGCACACATGAGCGCGCATTTTAAGACATAAAACCAAATTGTTATAACATGTTGTATGATATGTTGTGTAAGTTTTTGTATGTTCTGCGTGCATTCGCACACAAGGCCTTGGTTTATAGCCTCATCCAAAGAACTTGTGGGGAGAGTGGAGTCAGCACTGATGTTAACTCCAGGGAAAAAATCCTCTCAAACGGGAATCGAACCTGGGTCATCAAGTTGCAAGGACAATGTTCTGACCACTAAGCTATCCTGTCCCATGTGTGTGTGTGTGTGTGTGTGTGTGTGTGTGTGTGTGTGTGTGTGTGTGTGGAAACATTCAAACAGTTTCACTGAAATCAGTGTCCAAATGCATATAACCTTACAGGCTTGCCAGAGGGAGGTAATAAAAGTGACCTCTTTCAAAATGAGAGAGAGAGAGATAAAGAGAGAAAGAAAGAGAGAGAGAGAGAGAGAGACTCTCCAGGTAACAGAATTCATCTACTAGATTTGAAGGATATTTTTCATGTCTTTCTTATGATTTTAGAGACATCTTCCATTTCTGTCTTATGTTTTGAGGGATATCTTCCTTTCCTCTGCTTTTGTTGCTGTGAAAGTTTTAGGGATTCAAAGAGTGAGAAGTGTGTAATTAATGGTTGTGTGATAATATGTGTTTGCAAATATAGACACTAACTAAAACGATGTTCATTGTGTGTGTGAATGATGTGTGTATCCCAGAACATATGATGGTAAAGAGTGAGGAGTGATTACTGATTGTGTAATAAAATGCTTTTGCAAATATAAACATTAACAATGTTCAGTGTGTGTGTGTGTGTGTTTGTGATGTGTGTATCCCAAAACATGATATAATAAAAAAAAAAAAATGTATTGGTAAAGAGAGAGAGGAGTGATTACTGGTTGTGTAATAATATGCGTTTGTAAATACAGATTCTATCGATGTTCACTGTGTGTGTGTGTGAATGATGTGTGTGTCCCAAAATATGCTAAAACAAAATATGTATTGGTAAAGAAGAGTGATTACTGGTTGTGTATATGCTTTGTAAATACAGACTCTAACAATTTTCACTGTGTGTGAATGATGTGTGTGAATGATGTGTGTGTGTCCCAAAATATGCTACAATAGAACATGTATTGGTAAAGAGGGAGCAGGAGTCTACTTACGCTTCTACTTTTCTGCCTTTCTCTTTTTTTCTATACTCTTTGCTTTGTAATGTTCTTTTTCTTGTCTTCTTTTGGTAACTTAAAAAAACTTCAAAGGCATACACACGGGGACTGGATGTTTAAAAAAAAAAGCACACGAGTGCTTATTCTATTATCCTCGAAATAAAAGAAAAAATAAGTAGACAAAAATAAAACGCATTCACACTCACACACCAGAAACTCTACACACACACGCACACGCACACACACACACACACGCACACAACACACACACACACACACACACACACACACACACACACACACTGTGCACAGATGAAATACCCCAATTCATAAATTGTTTTTGGTCTATATTTTTCCATTTTAACTTTTCCATGGTAAAGAAATGACCAAAGAATAACACACTTTGTCGTTAATGTTAGCATCTTCCCTCCACACTCTTTTCTCCAAAGTAAACATTACCATAACCTTTTTCTGCATGTTATGTTTACACACAATTGACTTGTACAATGCAACAGAAATAAACAATCAAATAACCTCTGTCTGGTCTTTCTGACCTTTGATATCAACCAACAAAGAATTTTTTTTATTCCAAACAAAAACACAAATGAACAAAAGCCACACTCCCCCCTCCCTCCCCCCCTCGCGGGAAAAAAAAACCAACAAAACGAGAAGAAATAAAGAAATTCAACAATCACACAATCATAAAGTCAAATGTGACGCTCCACCACATAATGAGACGGAGCGCACATGAGGTCAATTTTTAGTTATTGACATGTTATTAATGTGCAACAAAGTGGCTATCAAATACAAAAAACAGATTGAAAATCGGACAATTCTGTGCAACATTATTACAAATTGAAATGATAGACTGCAGGATGTGACAAAATGAGAAACGGGCAAGATTATTTTAGTAACAGGTTGTCAGAGTGAGTGCTTTGGTATTTTCAAAACGCATTTAAAAGCAAAAGAAATAAAAATTATACCTTGATATTTCATTATAAGATAAATAAACCGATATAGTTTAATAATCAATCAAAATCACAAAATTGACAACTTGACCCCCACCTACCTTTAATGGCTCCTAGCGCAAAATTAGGTAATGTGCTAAGCGACTCATTTTGTGGTGGTGTGCTTTCGAAAAAGAAAAATGAAATATTGTAAAAAAAAAAAAAAATAACAATAATAAATAAATAAGAAGAAAAATGAATTATTGTAACATAGAAAAATAATAACACATGTTAGTGCACCCTCATCACATTTGAGTTTAATATTAGTTAATATTATGAGTCAGCACACATGACAGCCCTGATATGGCTTTCGTGGTCGGCAGGGCTATGAACAATATTATGATTATGATTCAGCACCCAAAACAATATAAGCATTCATTTCTTTTGCAAACACTGCAACACAGTAATGCTAACGCAAGGGGCATTTCAGCCATACCAAAAACCCTTCTGCGCCAAAAAAACTCTTTCCCCCACCCATTAGAGATGGTCTGGGTGCTAGTCTTTCGGATGAAAGGATAAACCGAGGTTCTGTGTGTAACACAGAATTATTCTGCAAACGTAAAAGAAACCACGGCAACAAGAGGGTTGTTCCTGGCAAAATTCCTGTAGAAAAAAGTCACTCTGATGGGGAAACAAATACAGCTGCAGACAGGGAAAGAAAACAATATAACGGGTGGCACTGCACTTGTGGCGACGCGCTCTCCCAGGGGACAGGAAGCAGCCAGAATTTCATGCAGAGAAATCTGCCGTGACTTAAAGTGGTGTGGATAAAATTAACAACTACAAAAATATATCAATCAGGAAGTGTAGTGTTTTGTCATTTTTTCCCCCTTCAGTACATCATTCCTCTGCAACAAACAATCTTAAAATAAAGTACATATAAAAACAAATCTCTCTGAACTAAAAAAAACCAAAAAAACCCACAATAAACAAACAAAAATTACTCAAGCTCGCCCAGTCCGCGATTCTTGCAGGGTGAAAAACCACAACTTTGAAATGAAAAAAAAAAAGAGAGGAAAATCATACAGAATAAAAGAAAGAAAAAAAGAAACACTGTGTCAGATAACAATTACTGTCACAATGATGCACGTCAAAACTCAAGAGCCAGATTAAACCTCATCCCAAATCGTAGGAGCAACCTTCCTGGACCGTTTTCAAATTATCTACAAAATTTTGTATTTCACCAAAATCGTAGCGTTGATCCAACTGCAATCTTGAAAAAAAAGAAAAGGAACAAAAATAACCTAGACCGAAACACCACACCACCACCCCTGAACAAAGAACTGATCACTGACTGCTACTCTACACCACACCACCACCCCTGAACAAAGAACTGATCACTGACTGCTACTCTACACCACCACCACCACCCCTGAACAAAGAACTGATCACTGACTGCTACTCTACACCACACCACCACCCCTGAACAAAGAACTGATCACTGACTGCTACTCTACACCACCACCACCACCCCTGAACAAAGAACTGATCACTGACTGCTACTCTACACCACACCACCACCCCTGAACAAAGAACTGATCACTGACTGCTACTCTACACCACACCACCACCCCTGAACAAAGAACTGATCACTGACTGCTACTCTACACCACACCACCACCCTGAACAAAGAACTGATCACTGACTGCTACTCTACACCACACCACCCCCCTGAACAAAGAACTGATCACTGACTGCTACTCTACACCACACCACCACCCCTGAACAAAGAACTGATCACTGACTGCTACTCTACACCACACCACCACCCCTGAACAAAGAACTGATCACTGACTGCTACTCTACACCACACCACCACCCCTGAACAAAGAACTGATCACTGACTGCTACTCTACACCACACCACCACCCCTGAACAAAGAACTGATCACTGACTGCTACTCTACACCACACCACCACCCCTGAACAAAGAACTGATCACTGACTGCTACTCTACACCACACCACCACCCCTGAACAAAGAACTGATCACTGACTGCTACTCTACACCACACCACCACCCCTGAACAAAGAACTGATCACTGACTGCTACTCTACACCACCACCACCACCCCTGAACAAAGAACTGATCACTGACTGCTACTCTACACCACACCACCACCACCCCTGAACAAAGAACTGATCACTGACTGCTACTCTACACCACACCACCACCACCCCTGAACAAAGAACTGATCACTGACTGCTACTCTACACCACACCACCACCCCTGAACAAAGAACTGATCACTGACTGCTACTCTACACCACACCACCACCCCTGAACAAAGAACTGATCACTGACTGCTACTCTACACCACACCACCACCACCCCTGAACAAAGAACTGATCACTGACTGCTACTCTACACCACACCACCACCCCTGAACAAAGAACTGATCACTGACTGCTACTCTACACCACACCACCACCACCCCTGAACAAAGAACTGATCACTGACTGCTACTCTACACCACACCACCACCCCTGAACAAAGAACTGATCACTGACTGCTACTCTACACCACACCACCACCCCTGAACAAAGAACTGATCACTGACTGCTACTCTACACCACACCACCACCACCCCCTGAACAAAGAACTGATCACTGACTGCTACTCTACACCACACCACCACCCCTGAACAAAGAACTGATCACTGACTGCTACTCTACCACACACACCACCACCCCTGAACAAAGAACTGATCACTGACTGCTACTCTACACCACACCACCACCCCTGAACAAAGAACTGATCACTGACTGCTACTCTACACCACACCACCACCCCTGAACAAAGAACTGATCACTGACTGCTACTCTACACCACACCACCACCCCTGAACAAAGAACTGATCACTGACTGCTACTCTACACCACACCACCACCCCTGAACAAAGAACTGATCACTGACTGCTACTCTACACCACACCACCACCCCTGAACAAAGAACTGATCACTGACTGCTACTCTACACCACACACCACCACCCCTGAACAAAGAACTGATCACTGACTGCTACTCTACACCACACCACCACCCCTGAACAAAGAACTGATCACTGACTGCTACTCTACACCACACCACCACCCCTGAACAAAGAACTGATCACTGACTGCTACTCTACACCACACCACCACCCCTGAACAAAGAACTGATCACTGACTGCTACTCTACACCACACCACCACCCCTGAACAAAGAACTGATCACTGACTGCTACTCTACACCACACACCACCACCCCTGAACAAAGAACTGATCACTGACTGCTACTCTACACCACACAACACATCACACTATGTCGCTGATAAATCCTGGACACTATTGCAGTTATCCTTGTTTGTTTTTAAATTGAAACTAACATTAGTAAGGTAAACAGTCGTAGTGGGGGGGGGGGGGGAGGGGACGTCAGAGACCTCAGCTTCTCTAGGGGCCAGCATATTGAGGGCAGTGGCGCCCATCTCCTCTCCCTCGCTGCTTTACCTTCCCTGACCCTAAAGAGGGCAGGTAACTAACCATTTACAGCTGGGTGAACTGGGGGACTGTACTGAAAGATTAAGATCCTCACCCCACTTCGTCATCAACTTGACTTCGCTACAAATTTTAAAGGTTGTTCAAGACGGGAAAGAGAGAAAGAAAAAAACAACAACAACAAGAACAACAAAAAAGATTTCACAATTGGATGAACAGTTATGATTGCTCAACATCATTCAACCACCAAGCAACAACAACAAATGACTACGCACCCCGTCCCTAAATAGCATCAACTTGACATCAGCAGCCTGCACTGACAACAACACTAGTGCCGACATGCTAGCATTGAAAACCACAACAACAAAACCTGACCGCAAAAATCTGTCATTACTTCCGGAAAAAAGAGCACAACATATTATTTGTAAAACACAACTAAATAATGAAAAGTAAAAAAAATAATGACACCAGCATTCACAAACCAACCTGCTTTCTTCATAGAAAGCTTCGCTACAAAAAAAATGGGAGGAAAAAATCCACCTTTGCACACAGTCGGACACTGCACACATACAAAGTGCTGTTCAAAGGCAAAAAATACCTAGCACCTGTGCAGTACAGCTTTAACCAAAAAAAATCGTTTCCTAATCTTCAGTGAAAAACAGTCCCTGAATATCAGACATGTATGAAACCAGAGACTCCATCCCAAAGATTTGCATAATCATCACTGCAATCAAAACAAATTTTAGATAGTTATATCAAAGTACAATGGAAAGCGACCAACATCACATAACCAATCAAATCGAGACTGAAAGACATTTCAGTATATAAAAAAAAAAATGTTAGTAATACTGAAAAAGCTACTTTTTTGTGCTTCAAGTCTGAGAAACATGGACCCCTCTGGCCCCCTTGGAAATAAAGATCAACTCAAAAACACAGAAACAATCTTCACAGACTTTGATAAATATCAATGCATACCAGACATAACAAATGAAAAATAAATCGCAAGAAAACAAAATTTCCCAAAATAATGTCCTGCAGTTTAGGAAAACACGTTAGAAAAGAAAGACCATGGATATGGCAGAGCCTTAACAAAAACTTTTTTTCCTTTTTTTTTTGGTGCGCACGCACGCACATGCACACACACGCACACACACACACACACACACACACACACCGTACACCCATCTCAGTCTATCACCCAAATCCCTCTACAAAATAAGGGCCCCGTTCTTCAAACGACACTCCCTCATAATACTAATGATAACAACAATCATCATCATCCAAACAGCCTTACTACTACATCACACTACATCACCACACCACACACCACACCCCGCACAACCACATCCCCACCACGCACCCCCTTCACCACCACCACTACCCCTACACCACACCACCCTACCCCCCCTCACCCCCCCCCCCACCACCCCTACCCCCCCACCCCCCACCCCCACCACCACCACACCACGCCGTTCTATTCTATTCCAATCAGTGGAATACCGGCAGTTTGAAGTGAGGGGCCCCGGACAGGATGAGGTCTCTGACGGCCATCACCTGGGCCCTGAGAGGCCCTGACAGGGATGGGGCAGGTCGCGAGGTCCCCCAGGCCTGAAGCACGTGGAACACCTGCCCCGCCGTGAGGGGAGCCAGGTCCAGCAACATCTTCACACAGGCCTCCTCCACCTCGGGGTCATCTGGGGGTAGATAGGTCAAGGTTAAAAAAAAGGTCAAGGTGTTTTCGTATAAAGTTGTGTGGTCGTAAGGGGAGCGAGGTTTCAAAGACCTCAGCTTCTCCAAAGGCCAGCATAGTGAAGGCCAAGGATACTTAAGCAGCGTCGAGCGTGGTTACCAGATGGATGGATGGGTGACCGTTTGCGCGCCTTGGCTTCAGTACAGTCCCCCCAAGTTTACCGAGCTGTAAATGGGTGCCTGCCCTCTTTAGGGTCAGGGAAGGTAAAGCAGCGAGGCAGAGGAGATGGGCGTCGCCCTCAATATGCTGGCCCCTAGAGAAGCTGAGGTCTCTGATGCCTCGCTTCTCTCCGACCACATAAGTTATGGGACACCAACCATATATATACATATATATATATATATATATATATATATATATATATATATATATATATATATATATATATATATAATATATATATATATATGGAAGTTAAAAATAACTTTGACAGAAACAAGTGTGGTGTAAAGTAAACTCCCCAAAGGAAGGATGTAGGTGTGAACTAACTAACTAACTCACTAACAAACTCACTCACTCACTCACTAACTGAGTTAACTGACTCACGGTGCTGTGCAGTCAGCACGATCCGCGCCATGTTGCTGATGAGGCAGTGCAGAACGTTGGGCATTCCCGACAGAGCAGGACACGTCAGTTTTCCTGAAACACAGTCAAATGACACGTCAGTTTTCCTGAAACACAGTCAAATGACACGTCAGTTTTCCTGAAACACAGTCAAATGACACGTCAGTTTTCCTGAAACACAGCCAAATGACACGTCAGTTTTCCTGAAACACAGCCAAATGACACGTCAGTTTTCCTGAAAGTACAGTCAAATGATACGTCAGTTTTCCTGAAACACAGCCAAATGACACGTCAGTTTTCCTGAAACACAGTCAAATGACACGTCAGTTTTCCTGAAAACAGTCAAATGACACGTCAGTTTTCCTGAAAAACAGTCAAATGACACGTCAGCTTTCATGCAGCAGTCAAATGACACGTCAGCTTTCATGCAGCAGTCAAATGACACGTCAGCTTTCATGCAGCAGTCAAATGACACGTCAGCTTTCATGCAGCAGTCAAATGACACGTCAGCTTTCATGCAGCAGTCAAATGACACGTCAGCTTTCATGCAGCAGTCAAATGACACGTCAGCTTTCATGCAGCAGTCAAATGACACGTCAGCTTTCATGCAGCAGTCAAATGACACGTCAGCTTTCATACAACATGGCGGAAGGACAGGATAGCCTGGTGGTCAGAGTGATGCGCTCGTGATTTGCTGACCCAAGTTCGAATCTCGTTCAAGAGGATTTTTCCTCTGGAGTTAACCTCAGTGCTGACTCCACTCCCCAAAAAGTCCTTCGGATCAGACTATAAACCGAGACCCCGTGTGTAATACGCAAGCAGAACATCTTGCACACATGTTAAAACCCGTTCCGGTTTTTGGAAGAGTAGGCCAATGTGTGCGGTGGGAACGGATGACAAAATTTACAAAATTGCACACACACGGGGAATGGATGCAAGAAAGCACATGAGTGCTTAATCCATTATCCTCAAAATTTTGTGTCTTTGTCTGTCGTGTTCGACGACGACCTCCAAAACAACAGAGGAGGCAGCTGCTGTTTCGGAAACTGGGCATAAATTTGATTATAGTGGAGATGCCTTGCCCACAGTACACCCCACTCTCTCGGCCAAGAGGACATATGGACAGTCAGTGTTGGAGATGTTCTCCAAAGGCCAACTAGCCCCAGGGCTGCAGCTCATAAGGACTGTGCAAGTCAAGCCTTCTAGTCAGAGAGTCATAGTCGATCACTAAAAGACTAAGCTGCAAAGTGGAATTCCATGAGTGGGAAAGAAAGCCACTGATCATACAGCCTCTCACTTTGCTGTTGCCCCCAGCGTCAGTGGTTTAATCAAGAGCTGTGATAAAGCCACTGATCATACAGCCTCTCACTTTGCTGTTGCCCCCAGCGTCAGTGGTTTAATCAACAACTGGGATAAAGCCACTGATCATAAAGCCTCTCACTTTGCTGTTGCCCCCAGTGTCAATGGTTTAGTCAACAACTGGGATAAAGCCTCGGCACTGAAGGCAGACCACACTCACCCACACATCCCGCCCAACACCCCCACACTACACCCCACCCCAACCCACCACCCCCCAACACCCAGCCACCCACCCAACCTCCCCCCACCCCACCCCCACACCACCTCCCCCCCCTCCCCAACTCCATCCAACCCCCACCCACCCCCACACCCCAACCCCACGACCCCCCCCCCCCACAACCCCCCTCCCCAACCCCACCTCACCCCCACCACAACCTCCCCCTCCCCCCCTAACCACCCCCCCCACCCCCTAACCACCCCCCCCACCCCCCCTCCCCCACAATCCCCCACCCACCCAACTCACCCACAAGCTGACAGAGGACGACCACACATCCCGGAGCGATGGCCTCCTCTCCTCTCAGCGCCCAGCGGGACAGGGCTGACCACACCGTTGTCTCCAGAAAGTGGCGGACCATCCACCCCACCCCCTCCGACACACACACCACCTCCACACACCGCTGCAGCTCCTGCACTTGAGGGGGAAGGGGGGAGGAGGAGGAGGAGGAGAGGAGGAGGGTAGGGACCACCCGCCCCTACCTCCATTCTTCTTCTCCTCTTTCTTCTTCTTCTTCTCCTCCTTCTCCCCCTCCTTCCTCCCCTTCTTCTCCTCCTTTTCTTTCTCCTCCTTCTCCTCCTTCTCCTCCCTCTTCTTCCCCTTATCCTTCTTCTCCTCCTTCTTCTCCTCCTCCTTCTCCTCCTCCTTCTCCTCTACGGCGGTCAGTAGGGCTCTGACGTGGCGGCGTAACAGACTCGTGCTGTCTTCTCTGGCTCCACGGCCGCCGGTGTGCCAGTTGCAGAGATGTTTGAAGCACAGGCCTAGCTGTGTATATAGAGAGAGAAAAAGAGAGTCAGAATGGTGGCGGTGGTGATAGTAAGGATAAGAATAAGGTATGATAATGATGATGATAGTATATGATGGTGGTGGTGGTGGTGACTGCGCCAGTTGCAGAGAATTTTGAAGCACAGGCCTAGCTGTATAAGAGAGAGAGAGTCAGGGTAATGTTAGTGACAGTAAGAACAATAATGAAATATGATAATGATAATGGTGGTGGTGGTGGTGGTGGTGGCTGGTGGTGGTGGTGGTGGTGGTGATGATGATGATGATGATGATGATGATGATGATGATGATGATGATGATGATGATGATGGTGGTGGTGGTGGTGGTGGTGGTGATAATTATTATGATGATTCTATGACAGTGATAAAGATGATGGTGATAATGATGATGTTAATGATGATGATGACGACGACGACGACGACGAGGAGGAGGAGAGGAGGAGGAGGAGAGGAGAGAAGAAGAAGAAAAGAAGAAGAAGAAGAAGAAGAAGAAGAAGAAGAAGAAGAAGAAGAAGAAAAAGGATGATGATGATGATGATGATGATGATGATGATGATGATGATGATGATGATGGTGATTATTGTAATGTGACATTAATGATGATGGTGAGGAGGAGGAGGAGGAGGAGGAGGAGGAGGAGGAGGAGGTGGAGGAGAAAAAGAAGAGGAAGAAGAAGAAGAAAGAAGAAGAAGAAGAAGAAGAAGAAGAAGAAGAAGAAGAAGAAGAGATGATGATGATGATGATGATGATGATGATGATGATGATGATGATGATGATGATGATGATAATGATGATGATGATGATGATGATGATGATGATGATGATGATGATGATGATGGTGATTATTGTAATGTGACATTAATGATGATGGTGGGAGGAGG
>CM060347.1:2517955-2522955 GCA_030674155.1 Stramonita haemastoma | reverse complement strand
GAATCTCGTTCAAGGGGTTATTTTTTGCTCTGGAGTTAGCATCAGTGCCGACTCAACTCTTCCTATAAGTCCTTCGGATGAGACTATAAATCGAGGCAAATTCTCGCGTGAGAATGCACGCAGAACATCTTGCGCACAGGTTAAAACCAGTTTTAGGACGTGTTGGTTTTGGACCATCTTACTGACCGTTTTGGCCCAACGTTTAAAAAAATAAAATAAAATACACACACACAGGGGAAAGAAATACCTGACTGGAGTTGTCTTTTTTTTTTTAACAGTCCACTTAATGTCACGGCAGATTTCTCTGCGTGAAATTCGGGGCTGTTCTCCCTGAGGAGAGCATGTCGCCACGAGTGCAGCGCCACCCATTAATTTTTTTTCTTTTTTTCCTGTCTGCAACTGCATTTGTTGTGCCTACCAGAATGGATTTTTTCTACAGAATTTTTGCCTGGGGCAGTCCTTGGGGGCGGGATGGCTCAGTGGTCAGAGCGCTCGCTTTCCCCCAGTCAAAGTTAAGCAGCGTCGAGCGTGGTTACCAACTGGATGGGTGACCGTTTGCGCGCCTTGGCTTCAATACAGTCCACCCAGCTGTAAAATGGGTACCTGCCCTCTTTAGGATCAGGGAAGGTAAAGCAACGAGGGAGAGGAGATGGGCGCCACCCTCAATATGCTGGCCCCCTTGAGAAGCTGAGGTCTCTGATGCCTCGAAAAATTCAAAATACTTTATTATCTCCAAATCAGAGAAATTCGCTCCCCTACGACCACACAGGTTATGGAACACCTTTACCTTTAAACACAGACTCACGTTCCACTCGCTGCTGCAAACTGGGAGTGGAACCACCCCGCCTGGCTCCTGTGTGCTCCAGGCAGACTCTCTTGGGCGGCATCTCCTCTCTCGTGGCGGCTCCGTCCCAAGCTCCTTCCTCGGCAGCGAACACTGACGCCTTCCTTTTCGGGTCAGGCTGCATTGCTAGTGCTGCTGCTGATGGTGGTGACCCTAGCAGTGAGGGTCTCTTCTCAATGCTGATGGTGTTGATGTTGGTGTTGATGGTGGTGGTGCATCTCTTAAAGGCTTGGGTGTTGTGTGGTCTGAGCTTGCTGATGATACCGTCTTTCTCCTGTGACAGAAAAATCGTTACCGTCAAAATCACAAATACGATTTTGGAGTAAACGATAATTTAAAGTTATAATAAACAGGTTTCAGGTTCAGCTAAATTATTTGCACAGGCTGAACTGAATACATGAACATGTTTATAGACTAGTGTGATGGTACCGAGAGGTAAGGAATAAACAAGTTAGGGAAAGAGCGGAACAACAATTCTCAAGCAACAATTCTCAAGCAACGAATTGGGCAACAGAAGACTCAGGGGAAGACGGTAGCCGGCTGGTCATTCTTTATTTGTTACTCAGCATTCAGGTACAGGTGAAGACCGTCTTATGAAGAAGACAAAACCTCTAACTTAAGGATGCTTATTTAAAGATACAAAGTGTCTCACAATTTACAGGTGTCAGAAAACAGTAGTACTGCACATCGATAAAATTGCATGGAATATCTAATCAAGTCTCCTGTCGCGCTAAGTCTAGCACACTACATCTAGCATACAAACAATATTATTTACAAAATCTCTTACTCATTCACACACACACACACGCGCGCACGCACGCACACACACACATGCATACACACATGGGAGATAACTCCCTGTCGCGCTGTCTCACACGCTAGCTCTACCGGTACTAGATCTACTGCGCCTGGCTACACTAGCATAAATCTTTACACCTGTAGGTGTGATGACGTCACAGCTGTATCGGGTGGCGGGGCAGGTAAAGTATCGAAAAAGAAAGTGTGAGAAAAATGGAAAGGTTCATGGATAGAAACCACCGTGATACAAACATAACAGTTATGATCAGAAGCACAGCACTCTTTTTAAAGACGTCAGTACACACACCTTTACCTTACCTTTACCTTTACAGTGCACAAACACACCTGCATGTACGTACATACGTACACACACACACACACACACGTACACACACACACACCACCACCACCACCACACCACACCATACCACACACCACACACACACACACTTACAACACACACACACACACACTTACAACACACACACACACACACACACACACACACACACACACACACACACACAAAATTAGGAAATTAAACTAAACTGAGTACTATGGAAAAGTTAGTAATGACGGAATCAAGAATTGCTCAGCAGGAAAAGACTTGGGATAAGAGAATAGTCTGTTATGTCCTCTGGGTTGCAGAAAAGTTGGTGCATGGTGATGCCAGTTAATAATAGAATGGCCAGTCATGGAAGGAATCGTAACTGGAATACAGGCTTCTGTAAGGGTAGACAGGGTATGACTGGAGACGGCGGGATCGTTGAGGTTTCAGGGGCGTTTTCCACATGAGATGATGCACGTGCCTCCCTATGTTGCCTGCAAGGATGCTGGTTCCTCTTGCATTGGGATGAATGCCGTCTCTAAGATGATATGTTTGAAAGTTAGTGTTCCTAACAAAAGAGATGTTGTCCACCTGAAACAGCTCGGAAGTGACCATGGCATTGAATAACTGTCTTTTCACGTCTAATTGAGTGTCATTAACAGCAGTGGCTTTGCTGATGACAAACCGTGTTTTAGGATTTTTCATTGCCACTTCTCTCAGGGTGGAGACAAAATTTTTGCTTAGATCCAGGGCATCTTTAGTTTTGAGGTCATTGATACCGCTGTGTACCACCACTGCATCTGGTTTTTTGGTGGAGGTTGTGACAGCCTGCAGGGATTTTTGCATTTCAGAAAGACTGGATGATTTCTTCATGCAGGCATTTATGTCATAGGACTGGCCAAGTCGTTTTTCTACCACTTGGTTCAGAACCGAGTCATGCAGAACGATGACTTCTGGAACATTTTCCATGTTCTGCTTATGATGCCTTGTATGCATGCTTTTCTTTTTGACGTCATGTTTGGCGATGACGTCACGACAAGAAGACGTACTTACGCTTGAAGTTGGCTTGCCTTTTAGCGATGCAGTAGGCCTAGGTCCCTGTCGGCGGGTCGGCGTCTTCAGTGCGTTGGATGTAGTCGCCTGACCTGCCTGTGGAGGGGTGCCAGCAACCTCAGCGTAAGTACGGCAAGGCGTCTGGTCGTCCGTTTGCGTTCCTTTGGTTTCCATGGTAACGCGATGTGTTCTGGATTTTTCTTTGTCGTCTCGTAACTCGCCCAGTGTTTTTTCTAAAGAAGAGACGCGATCGCAAAGGGCCAGAATGATTTTCGTGAGTTGACCCACGTTGTCGCGCCCATCTGCAGTCTGGCGATAGGTTTGTTCTGCCAGACTTGCAGTGCAGACTTCAGGGGCAGTTGAAAGACGCAGAGGCTGACGTGCCGGTGACTCGGTCCGCGCTTCTT
This sequence comes from Stramonita haemastoma, assembly GCA_030674155.1. Lineage (NCBI taxonomy): Eukaryota > Metazoa > Mollusca > Gastropoda > Neogastropoda > Muricidae > Stramonita > Stramonita haemastoma. The sequence continues at coordinate 2,519,525 of CM060347.1, read as the reverse complement.
TTGTTGTCGATCGTGGCATCAGAGAAGGCGGGGTGGCTGCGGATCCCTGTACAGTGGCTCTGACAGGGATCGCAGTGGAACGTGTGGTCATGCTCCGCCTCTTCATCTCAGGCACTTGTATACACCAATTTTTTCCACAGAGGGAAATCAGCTGCTGGGTGTTTCCGCCATTTTGAATTCTGTGTGAAGTTGTTTTAGTATATTTCCCCCTGTTATAGCTTGTTGATGTACCCAAACATTGATTTATTGTCTGCCTGATTATTCTGTTATCAACATAACTATTGTTTTGTCTTATGTTTAATGTCTAGATCCTTTTGATAATACTTATTCTCTAGTAAGCATTCATTTTATCATGGGAAAAAGTTTTCAAATATTCCAATGGAACTCTCGATCCTTGTTCAGAAACTGTGACTACCTTGTTCAACATATCGCAGAAAATAATTATAACATCCTAGCAATTCAATCGCTAAACATAAAAAAAGAAAAATTACCCCAAATCACTGGTTACTACTTCCCACCTATTCATCAGCAGGCTGACACCACTGGGAAAATTAACACAGCTATTTATGTGCGTGAAGGGGTAATGTACACTACATGCCCCAGTCCTGCTCCACCCCACATTTCAAACCTACATTCATGTGCTGTGTCTATCCCATTTAATACATCATTGTTAACAATAGTTTCTGTCTATTTGCCCCAAGGGCCGACTGATTTTAACACGGAATGGCTTCGCACTTTACAGGAAGATCATGGCAAGAAGTATATCATTGTAGGTGATTTTAATGCCCACTCCCCTTTCTGGGAGAATGACTGTCAGTTTGTCACAAGTAATCGTTTTGTTGAAAATCTAGTTGATTCATCCTTATGTCTTTTAAATGATGGTCGTGTAACACGCATACCTGACAATTCCAATCATAGGGCAATTGCCATTGATTTAACCCTAGTATCACCTGAATTAGTACCACAATGTGAATGGAATCCATTAACTGATTCCCTAAACAGTGATCATTTGCCAGTGGTAACTAGAGTGGAAATTGATAGAACGTTATTAATAGAATCAACTAAAGATAAAGTCCCTAGATACAATTATAAACGTGCAAACTGGGAAAAATTTACAAATCTTCTACTATCTTTTATCACACCAGACATAGAAAGTCAGCATACCGACAGTCTGTATACATCTTTTACAAATGCAGTTTTATCTGCTGCTAATGATTCTATTCCTAAATGTAAACAAATAACATCTGGTAAAAATATTGGCAACATATGGTGGAATGAAAACTGTCAAAAAGCAAAAAGAGAAAAAATACAAAAACTTAAAGCTTATCTAAAGAATAGATCTGAATCAAATTATACAGAAATGAAAAAAGCTAAAAACAGATCTAACAGAATTGTTGCCGAGGCAAAGAAACAATATTGGTCGACTTTTTGCAAGTCTGAGGTATCTAACTACAAAGATTTGCAGAAAGTGTGGGAAAAAATAAAAGTGATGAGAAATGGCATAAACTTACCACAGTGTCCTATAAGATTGGAAAACTCTGATTTACCATCAAATTTTGAAAAAGCTGAA
>CM060347.1:2500455-2512955 GCA_030674155.1 Stramonita haemastoma | reverse complement strand
CATGGAGCTCCTTCACCAGAAGAACTCTCTGAAGTTCTCCTTGATGATCCGTGTCCTGCCTTCGCTTTCAAGTCCCTTCTGCCTGTTTCCAAGTCTGACCCAAGTCTGCGGGTAGTTTCTTCGCTGTTTTTGGCGTCTGTGTGTTTAGACTGGGAGTGTCTTGATTTCAAGGACCTTGGTACTGGATCTGATGCACAAAGTGTTGGAATATTATGTTCCTGAGCTGCGGGGACACTCGTGCCATCTTGCTTTTTGTGTATACGTTCCCTATCTCCTGTTTCCTTTAAGATACTGTGGCAGCAATTAGGATTGTCTGAGTATGTGTTCAACTCATTAATTTTCCTGTTTCCAGGTAAACTAGATTCTGTTTCAGTAGAGTTCCTTTGAGGAGAGTCCGAAACATTTTCCCTGAAAATATCGAAACTTTCATCCTGCTCCTCTTCATCGAACAGATCGTCTGCCTCAAACTCATCTGGAGAACTGATCACGGTTGAGCAGATGGCTAAGAGGGCTTTCTTTGTACGTAGTTCAGTGACGTGAGAGAACTCAATGTCAGGCAGAGATCTTTCAAAACCTAGTGGAGATTCTCCAAAGTCTGGGCAATCTCCCGCTTTCCGTTTCCCCTTACTCGCATTCTGAGGTGACAAGGACTCGGTGTGGAAGAGGGCTGAAGAGTGCCCCAACTCTCCACAGCTTCGTCTTGGGGTTTTTTCGGTGGATGTCAGTTCCATGTCACTCTGGGTCTTTTGAAATTCAAGCGCACTTCCTGTGGAGCCTGTTCCACCTTTTCTTCTGTAGTCTCTATCAGGCTTCCCCACCAGAGCTTTTTTAGCGGTGTGTTCATTTCTCTTAGCGGTGTGTTCATTTCTCTTAGCGGTGTGTTCATGTCTCTCAGCGGTGTGTTCTTTTCTCTTAGCGGTGTGTTCATTTCTCTTAGCGGTGTGTTCATTTCTCTTAGCGGTTTGTTCATGTCTCTCAGCGGTGTGTTCATTTCTCTTAGCGGTGTGTTCATTTCTCTTAGCGGTGTGTTCATTTCTCTTAGCGGTGTGTTCATTTCTCTTAGCGGTGTGTTCATTTTTTTTTTCATCTGATTTCTCCACTGACGGTGTCCCCACTCCCCTTGGTGAGGCAACAGCTGCTTGTGCAGTGTGTTCACTTACATTTCCATGCAGCTCTTTTTCTAACATAGTTTCTCTCTCAGCTGATGTACTTTTCGTGCGGATATATGTATTATCTCCTGATAAACAACTTGCTCCTTCGCTTCCTTCTCCCCAACAAAACACATCCTTCTCCTCCTCAATATGTATGTCAGACTCTACCGTTAGAGAGAGATCTCTTTTCTGCCTCTTCTTTCTTCGTGTTTCCTCAGTCACAGAAGCACGACGAGAACCCTTCTCCTTAGAGACTTCATTTCCAGCCTTGACTGACGTCTGACTGTGGGAGCTAAGTGAATGACACGATGTTTCTGCCACAGGAGTCTTGGTTTGGTTCGAGGACTGTCTCGACCGGTGGTAAGTCCTTGGCAAAGGCTTTCCTGCTGAACTGTCAGAAAAGGCAACAGGTGAGAATTCACAGTGAGAGCGACCAGAAAGTGGAGGAGGAGGAGTGGAGGGTTTCGTAGCCATACAAAAATCTGTGTTTCCGTGTTCTGAACGAGCTTCCTTAGTTTCTCCATCAGGCTCATCACTCTGAGGCATGCTACATGTTCCGACAGCAACAAACTGAGTCGAGGTGTCACTGTCGACCTCTTCCATCTTTGGGCCTGGAGCGGTGTCATCATCATCAGAACTGTCTGCTCTGACCTCTTCACCCCCAGCTTCGCCCGTGGTCTGAATCAGGTCATCGTCACTGCTGTCCAGAGGGGTTATGACAAACACGACCTCGTTTGGATAGTAGGTCAGATAATCTTCTACACTGCATGATTCCAACGTGGTTTGGGCAGTGGCTTTTTCTAGAGCACTGGTGCCGTTGTGATCATCAAAACTCCCTGTGTATGATTCTGTGGACTCAATGGTTCCTGTCTGTTTGGAACCGTTCTGCAAGGCCTTGAATAACTCGGGCGTACTCTTCGGGTCTGTCTTCTGTAAAACATCTGAATTTGTCATCACAGATCTCTGCTCAACACCTGAATATTTTCTGGCTGACTCACGAGGCGGAACTGCCGTTCTGCTGCTAGCTCCTGACATCACGTGTGGGTCCTCTGATGACTTTGCCGCTGACCCAGACCTGACTTTTCTGACAAGGTCGGAACAGTATTCTGGCAACAGATTCACAGGCAACTGTGAACCGCCTGAGTCAGCTGCTTCTGCAGACATGCAGCACAGGTCTTCTCCTGGTGAGGCAACCAGCAGGTTTCTGAGGGTGCGCTGTGACGAGAGACTGTCTGGTGCCCTGGAGCTGGCTCCCTGCCTGCAGCCTCCCTCAGCATGTCCCTGTGCCAGTCTTTCAGCTGAGGACTGCTCTTTTTGCAGAGCTTCACGCCGCTTCTTGCCTGAGGAGTTTGCTGAGGAGTCCTGTTCTTCCAACTCGAGCAGAGACAGCTTAAATTCCTTGGAACCTTCCTGCGAAAGAAGAGCGACTTTTTCTGAAGATTCTGTGGTATCTGTAGTATCTGCCGACGGAAAGAGACAGCGTGCAACATCCATGACCTGACTGCTTGGTGTAGGTAAACTACTGCTGAATGCGCGTGGCATATCTGAGGCTTGTGGCCTCGTACTGTGTTGAAGTGAAGAATCTTCGTGTGACCACGGTGATGCACTAGCTCTGGATTCGTCCTCCATACACCTTTCTGAGGCAAACACTGGAGATGCTCTAACACTGGATAACACTGAGCCAGCATCTGTGGCGTTTGTCGCTGGATCATTGCCAAAGAGAAAAGAATCATCCCAGGGAACAGGGTCTGTGAATGACGCGGATGCTTCCCCGTGGGGTGCGTAGGGAGAGAACCCTAAGATGTCAGTCAGGTCAAAACCTTCTGACGCTGGGGACTGCTGAGATGATGTGCCCACATTTTCCTGGAATGAACTGGCTTTCTCAGCACAGCTGGTTTTCTCGGGTTCTGAAACATCCCGACAATCCGGCTTTGTGGACGCGGACTGGCTTTTGAAGATTTCAGTTCCCGTGTTGCTCTTGCAAGCTTTTTCTTCTCTCTGCTCTTCCTTGCTGTGTCTGTATAAACCAGAACTGACACTCTTTCCATCTTGGTAGCTGTCAGTGTGGATGAAACCTACTTCAGACTGGAAATTGACAGTTTGGGATGGTGTGCCATTTTCGGGAATGGCACCATCGTTCATGCCATGTTCTGCGAGCTCAGAGTCTGCAGATATTCCAGAAGAGTGGATAGAGTTCTCTAACACACTTTCTTCTCTCAGGAAGCTGACATCGTCAGTGGTGAGGAATGCTGTACTGTCTTTTCTGATGGTCTGAGCAGCACTGCGATTGTTGTCACCTTTTCCCCAAGTGCTATTCTCTTCTAAACCCTTCTTCTTAATATTTCTCTCTCGATTTCTTTCTCCAGAAAAGTCATGCTTTTCTGCGTATCGTCCACAAACACTCCTTTCTTCCACACGTTTACCGCAAGCTTTGCTCCTTTCTGCATACAGCGAGACGTCATAAAATGTGTCATTTTCGTCACGTGTGCCGCCATCCGTGTCGTTTTCACTGCCATGTGTGTCATCATCGCCCACGTCATTTTCACCGTGTGTGCCATCATCAACCATATCACCTTCATCATGTGTGCCATCACTGGCTTTGCCAATGCCGTCATAACTGACGTAATCATCCAGGTGGCATTCACTGAAGTGAGGCCCACCCTCAGCTACGTAACCCTGATCACAAGTCACAGCATTCTCTATATTTTCTTCTTCCTGTCTGACACTATCTGCACCACCATTTTCACCCTGTATGACATCATCAGTGGTGTCGTCGTCATCACGTATGACGTCATCATCTGGGTTACTTTCACCACGACTGACATCATCCGTTATGCCATCACCGGTTGGTCTGACGAATTTGTCTGCGGGGTGATGGTCGTCATCGTGTGTGACGATTTCAGCTACCTCAGCTTCACTCTGCTGTGTTTCACTCTCAGCGATCATCTCTTGTGTAGGCTGTGTGTCACACTGGCCCACGTCACCTTCTGGATCACTGTCACGGCAAAGCGTCACACCTTCAGCCAAAGTATCCCCAGCATCTTTAGACACGCCAGTTACACCTGTGCCATCTTCGTATTTGGCACCTTCGTGCGTGCCATCTTCATCTGTGCCATCTTCGTATTTGGCACCTTCGTGTGTGCCATTTTCATTTGTGCCATCTTCGTCTTTGACATCTACGTGTGTGCCATCCTCATCTGTGCCATGTTCATCTTTGGCACCTTCATCGTCTACAGCATTTTCGTCCATAGCACTTTCGCCATCTGTGTCATTTTCTTCGTCTCTGACAACCTCGGCGCTGCCGTGTATATGTATGCCATCCTCGTTCGTGCCATCTTTATCGGTGCCATTTCCGACATCAATGCCAACTTTGGCTGTGTCGATGTCATCGTCTCTGTCGTTTTCAGATTTGTCGTCTTTTGCTTCTCCTTCTTCTTCATCATCTACATTATCTTCAACGATGTCACCATCTTCAACTGTGCCATTGTTATCGTCTTTGTCATCTTCGAATTGGTCACTTTCAGCTCCGTCAGCTTTGTTGACGTCATCTTCAACAATGCCATCTTTACATCTGCTGATTTCTTCTTCGTTTATGCCATCTTCAAATATGGCATCTTCATTTATGCCATCTTCATTTAGAGCATCTTCATTTATGGCATCTTCATTTAGAGCATCTTCATTTATGGCATCTTCATTTGTGCCATCTTCATGTATGGCATCTTCATTTATGCCGCTTTCAACTGCACTTTTTCCACCCTCTGTGTGTTCTTCAGCTGTGCCGTCTTTCGTGGTGCCAATTTTAGCTGTGTCATCTTCAGTAACGTCATCTTCGTCTTCAGCTCCTTTGTCATCTATGTTCTCTTCATCATCATCATCATCTACACACTCTTCATCATCTATACACTCCTCATCATCTATGTTTTCTTCATCATAATCTATACACTCTTGATCATCTATGTTTTCTTCATCATCATCTATACACTCTTCATCATCTATACACTCTTCCTCATCTATGTCATTTTCAGCTATGCCATTTTCAGCTTTGCCATCTTCATCATCTGTGCCATTTTCAGCTTTGCCATTTTCATCATCTGTGCCTCCTTTTACGATTTCCTCCTCAGCGATGCCACTTTCCCCTATGCCATTCTCACTATCTATGTCATTTTCAGCTATGTCGTTTTCAGCTATGTCATTTTCATCATCTATGCCATTTTCAGCTTTGCCATTTTCATCATCTGTGCCTCCTTTTACAATTTCCTCCTCAGCGATGCCGTTTTCACCAATGCCATTCTCACCATCTTCAGCTGAGATGGCATTTCTGCCTGTGCCAAATTCAGCCAAGTCGTCCTTGTCAATGTCATCTTCACCTGTGCCACGTTCACTGACGTCATCTTCAACTACTCCCGTTTCAGTGACGTCATCTTCAGAACGTGAGGCCCCGGTTTGACTCCGTGGTCCTCTTTGGTGAGCTGTGTGGCAAAACCTGTCTGTTGCGTGGCGTCAACAATACTGTCTTTTTCATTATCATCCATCACATCGGCTGTATCATCGTCATCAATATCGTCTTTATGCAGGACATCACCAGATTTGTCATTTTCGTCATCATCATGTGTGACATCATCAGTTGCATCATTTTCATCATCGTGGGTGACATCAGTTGCATCATTTTCATCATAACATGTGACATCACCAGTTGCATTATTTTCATCATCGTGGGTGACATCATCAGTTGCAGCATTTTCATCACCATATGTGACATCATCAGTTGCAGCATTTTCATCACAACATGAGACATCATCAGTTGCAGCATTTTCATCACCATATGTGACATCATCAGTTGCAGCATTTTCATCACAACATGAGACATCATCAGTTGCAGCATTTTCATCATAACATGTGACATCATCAGTTGCAGCATTTTCATCACAACATGAGACATCATCAGTTGCAGCATTTTCATCATCATGGGTGACATCATCAGTTGCATCATTTCCATCATCTTGGGTGACATCATCAGTTGCATCATTTCCATCATCTTGGTGACATCATCAGTTGCATCATTTCCATCATCTTGGGTGACATCATCAGTTGCATCATTTCCATCATCTTGGGTGACATCATTAGCTGCATCATTTCCATCATCTTGGGTGACATTATCAGTTGCATCATTTCCATCATCCTGGGCGACATCATCAGTTGCATCATTTCCATCATCTTGGGTGACATCATCAGTTGCATCATTTCCATCATCTTGGGTGACATCATCAGTTGCGTCATTTCCATCATATTGGGTGACATCATCAGTTGCATCATTTCCATCATCTTGGGTAACATCATCATTTGCATCATTTCCATCATCTTGGGTGACATCATCAGTTGCATCATTTCCATCATCATGGGTGACATCATCAGTTGCATCATTTCCATCATCTTGGGTAACATCATCAGTTGCATCATTTCCATCATCTTGGGTGACATCATCAGTTGCATCATTTCCATCATCTTGGGTGACATCATCAGTTGCATCATTTCCATCATCTTGGGTGACATCATCAGTTGCATCATTTTCATCACCATGTGTGACTTCACAAGCTATGTCGTTCTCATCATCATGTGAAACCCAAGCTGTATCATTTTTATCATCATGTGTGACACTACCTATATCATGTTCATAATCATGTGTGACGTCATCTGAATTTTTTTCACGACCATATGCGACATCGTAAGCTTTGTCAGTTTCACCATCGCGTGTGACATCATCTGCTATGTCATTTCCATGTGTGGCGTCATAAGCTATGTCAGTTTTATCATGTGTGACATCACCTGCTATGTCATTTTCATCACGTGTGACATAATCTGTGGCATCATCTTCTTCACCTTGTGTGACACTGTCATCTATGTCATTTTCACCATCACGTGTGACATCACCAGTTGCACCATTTTCGTTATCGTGTGTGACTTCATCCACCACATCATATTCATCATCACGAACCACATTATCAGCTACGTCGTTTATATCATCACCACACGTGTCATCAACAGCAGTGTCATTTTCATCGTTCTGTGTCTCGGTTTCCCTTTTCGTTTCATCTTCCGTCACGTCCTCTTCCTTTTTCTGGGCGATGTCATCTTCAGGGTCGTCAACACAACCTGCTTTGTGGTGGATGACATTTTCAACCCTACCACCGTCAGCAGCAGTAAGAGTGGTGACTTCTCTGTTGTCCTCCGTGCATCCAAGGTCTTCACTGTCCTGTAGACTGTCAACAGAGGTGACAGAGGCTTCATAACCGCCTCCTTGGTCAGGCCTGGGATGGGGGCAGGCCTGTGGGTGTTCTTTGATAACTTCAGCATACGCGTTGGGCGATTTGTTTCTGGCGCCATCTTTGGGACGTTCTTTGTCGACCTCCGCTACGTTGTCACAGCTAGAGTCTGCTATACTCGTAGCTTCAACTTGTTTCCTGACTGTACCAACAGACTGATCACGTTCAGTGGTGTGATCTTCCATGGTGTGATCTTCCGTGTCGCTTGTGTCAGAGTCAGCATCTCTGGAGATGTGCTGCAAGAGTCTGGCTTCTTCATTGTTGGGGACACCATGTGAGGGTGCTGAACTTTTCGTTTTAAGGTGATCTTCCTTTGATGTGACGACGGTAGAAAGCTCATCTTCAGGAATGTCATCGTCAAAGGTGTAGTCTTCAGTGTCGCTCGTGTCAGGATCGCCACCACCACCCTCATCATTATTCACGTCTGTGGAGACGTGGAGCGGTTCAGCTTTAGGGTGGGTGACACCATGCGGAGATTCTGAATCCAGTTTTGCTGCACCTTTCTCAGAACTGGCAGAGCTCAGACCTGCAGTGGAGGGCACCGCTCTGCAGCCTGACACAGAGAGAGCTGTTTTTCTGGAGCCGTCTGCTGCCCGGGAAGGAGGCGACTTCTCCACGCTGTGACCGTCTTCCCCAGCAGTGTCTGAGCAGGCGTCAGGCGTTGGTCCTGAGGTGGTGTCAGGTGTCTCTGCTGCACTGTCGCTCTTCTGACTGTCTGATGTCAAAGACAGAGCTTCTGGCGAACCAGCATCACTGCCGAAGTTTCTGTAAGCCGTGTGTGATGAATAACGTTCACGTTTTGTCAGTGACGGCAGTAACGGTGCTACCGGTGACCTTCTCCGAGTTTTACCAATAGCACGAAACCATCTGATATAACTGACCTGCTTTTTCAGTTCTTCCAAGGCGAGTTTGGGTCGAGGTCAGGTGAATGTGTACGGTCATAATCTTCCTCCGTTCTGTTTCTAGACGAGAAGACGTCCACTTGCCTGCGTCTCCTAATTCGGGGCTGCCTTTTCCCCTCAGACTGTCCTCTGCCCGAACACTCTTGTGGACCTTGGAGAAGGGCGGCCTTGTCTGTACCATGACAGGAGACATCAGTATCGCCGCAGGAATCATCACTGGTGCTGTCGAGAGACGCATCACGCGCTAGCCACACTTCTTTTTTCCTCTTTTCTGGAGCTAGTGTCCTTGTTCTACTTTCTCGCTTTTTCTTTTCAGGAGTTTCAGTATGGTCTCTTCCTCCTTGGTTACAAGTTTCAATTTGAAGTGATTGATCTTGCTTTTTGCAAGAGACTGGTTTCCCTCTTCCACGAGCGTCGTTTTCCTGGCTTTCTGAGACCCCTGCTTTGCTGGACTGATGAACGCTCCTGTCCAAGTTCTCAGGACAGGTCATGGATTTCCCCGAGGTTCTCTCCCTCAACAGTCCACTCCTGGTTTTCCTCGCCATGCTGTCAGCGATGTCTTCGCTCTCTGACAGTGACCTTATGGCCTGATGACTTACCATCTGCAATGGATCCTGACCCATCAACATTTCCGCCTCTCCTCTTCCTTCTTTCCACTCTGAATGGCCGTTGGGAAAGTTTTCTGTGTCTGCTTCTTTGCACTGGAACTGGTTCGTTCCTCTCTGTCTCGTTTGTACGGGATGCAGGATGCTTGGCGATTTGCTCTCACTCTGTCTGTTACTCTTCTTCCTGGTCTTTTCCTGTGTATCTCTGGGGGTCAGGACTTTGAGAGGCTGGTCACTGTGCTCTGCCACGTCTCAGCAATCACGGGTTCATCTGATGTCTTCCTACGACAGACCGACCTTTGTTTTCAACCTCTTCCTTCAACATTGCTGATGACTCCAAAGTTTGGACAGATGGTGGTGGACCTTCCCTTTGTACTGTGTCACGATTGGTGATTCCAGAACTTGAAGTCGCCACCTGTGAGCTTTACTTTTACATCCTTCAGCCTGACCACCACCACACCATCAGCAGCAGCAGCTCGTGCAGCAGAGGTCACTGTCTGAGGGTCATCCTCCTCCGTGACCAGGACTCTGTCTTCACGAGAAGTGGTAGCGCTGGCTTCCTTCGGCACACTCCTACTGGCTTCCTTCCGCACACTCTACTGGCTTCCTTCGCACACTGCTACTGGCTTCCTTCGGCACACTCCTACTGGCTTCCTTCGCACACTGCTACTGGCTTCCTTCGGCACACTGCCTACTGGCTTCCTTCGGCACACTGCTACTGGCTTCCTTCGGCCACTGCTACGGCTTCCTTCGACTTACTGGCTTCCTTCGGCACACTCTACTGGCTTCCTTCGGCACACTCCTGTCTTCCTTCGGCACACTCCTATGCTTCCTTCGGCACACTCCTACTGCTCCTGCCACTCTTCTTCCTTCGGCACACTCCTACTGGCTTCCTTCGGCACACTCACTGGCTCTTGCCACTACTGCTTCCTTCGGCACACTCCTACTGGCTTCCTTCGGCACACTCCTCTGTCTTCCTTCGGCACACTGCTGCTGGCTTCCTTCGGCACACTGCTACTGGCTTCCTTCGGCACACTCCTACTGTCTTCCTTCGGCACACTCCTACTGCTTCCTTCGGCACACTGCTACTGGCTTCCTTCGGCACACTCCACTGGCTTCCTTCGGCACACTGCTACTGGCTTCCTTCGGCACACTGCTCAGGCTTCCTTCGGCACACTCCTGGCTTCCTTCGGCACACTCCTGGCTTCCTTCGGCACACTCCTCAGGCTTCCTTCGGCCACTGCTACTGGCTTCCTTCGGCACACTCCTGAGGCTTCCTTCGGCACACTGCTACTGGCTTCCTTCGGCACACTGCTACAGGCTTCCTTCGGCACACTCCTGCAGCTTCCTTCGGCACACTCCTGCAGGCTTCCTTCGGCACACTCTGTCTTCCTTCGGCACACTCCTGTCTTCCTTCGGCACACTCCTGTCTTCCTTCGGCACACTCCTGTCTTCCTTCGCACACCCCTGTCTTCCTTCGGCACACTCCTAACCGGCAAAACCTTCCCTTTCCCGCCCGAAACACACTGGAAGGCCATGTCAGTATGCAGGCGAACTGCTGACTCTCCGATATCTGCCTGCCTGCAACGATCAGTTTCTTTTTCCTCTGCAGGCTGCTGTGACGCCACACTGCTGATCTCACACTGACCACGCTTCCCACACTCCTCCTCAGAGACGCGTGCAGGTCCACGAGGCATGACCCCCTCAGCAGCTGACCTCTCTGACGTTGTCCCTGTGCCTGACTGTCTGACCGGGACGACAGACTGCGGCTTTGCTGCAGACGTTGCCCTTTAGCTCCCTGCTGTCCACGCCGCCTCCTGGAGTCTTCTCAGCCAGCTGGGTGTGGTCACGTGCTGGGATTCTGACTTTTTGATCGTGTCCTTTTCCGTGATGACGACTTTCTCTGAAGACGCTGCAGCCTCAACCGTCTCTCGGTGTCTTGATGCTGTCACAAACGAGGATCCTGTCCCCTGCACTGAATAGGAGTCAGCACCGCGCGAGTCCAAGGAAAGATCCGAGGCAAGTCTTCAGGCAGGGACGATGTCGAAGACCGTTTTCCTTCACGGGTACCTCCACCACCCTGGTACCCTTTTGTGGTTGGTTGGCGTTAAAGTCACCCTCTGCAGGCTGGTTTTCCGGTACCCGCTCTTCCACCCGGGTTTGACCGGCCTCCTGCACACCAGCACGGTATGTCCGCTGACCCGGGGCTCGGGCTGATAGGGAACAGGGTTGATGCACACAGCTGTACCCGAGATGTAGACACACTACTGCCCGAGCCCCCCTCTGCACCAGCCGACTGTTCTGACACCCGCTCACTGCCCGCAGCCGAGTTTTCTGATCTGGAGAGGTCTGCGACTTCGCGTCCAGTTTTCCAGTAGGCACACCTGAGGGTCGGACCGGCCGTTTTCTGCTGTCTGGAGACAGAAGCGGGAGAGACGATACGGGAGCGAAGATTTCCTGGCGGACATCCATCCCCTCATTCCTGGCTTCAGCTACGCTCTGGGATGCAGTTTTCAGGGCCGGGATTTTCCCGCCTCCGTGTGTTTCCCTGAGATTCTCTGTAGCTGCACCTCCACCTCGACTGTCTTCACTGCCATGAACTGTGCCTGTACAACACATCGTCACAGCCTCCGGCAGATGAGGAAGCTGACTTTGGGGTGTTGGCGGTCAGCAGAGATGGACCGTTCTCTTTACCGGGACTGTTTTCTGCACTGTTCTCTGTACTATTCTCTGAACTGTTCTCTGCACTGTTCTCTGCACTGTTCTCTGCACTGTTCTCTGCACTGTTCTCTGAACTGTTCTCTGCGCTGTTCTCTGTACTGTTCTCTGTACTGTTCTCTGCGCTGTTCTCTGTACTGTTCTCTGCACCATGACTGTTTTCTGCACTGTTCTCTGCGTGTTCTCTGCACTGTTCTCTGTACTGTTCTCTGTGCTGTTCTCTGTACCAGTATTGTTCTCTGTATTGTTCTGTGTACCAGGACGTTCTCTGTACTGTTCTCTGCACTGTTCTCTATACTGTTCTCTGCACTGTTCTCTGAACTGTTCTCTGCACCATGACTGTTCTTTGTGCTGTTCTTTGTGCTGTTCTCTGTACGTTCTCTGTGCTGTTCTCTGCACCGTTCTCTGTGCTGTTCTCTGCACTGTTCTCTGTACCGTTCTCTGTGCTGTTCTCTGCACTGTTTCTGCATGTTCTCTGTACTGTTCTCTGTACTGTTCTCTGTGCTGTTCTCTGTGCTGTTCTCTGTGCTGTTCTGTGTACCAGCGCTGTTCTCTGCACTGTTCTCTGTACTATTCTCTGCACTGTTCTCTGTACTGTTCTCTGCACTGTTCTCTGTACTGTTCTCTGTACTGTTCTCTGTACAGGAGTGTTCTCTGTGCCTGTCCTGGCCACAGACAGACTGGTTACTAGACTGTGTGCCGATGCTAGTGCTGCTGCTGTTGGGTTTGAACTCAGTGTTTGAGTCTTTACACTGCGATCTGGAATTGGGGGTTGTGGAGAGTTGTGTTTCCGTGACTGGGTGG
>CM060347.1:2492955-2495455 GCA_030674155.1 Stramonita haemastoma | reverse complement strand
GGTCTATTTTGAGTCACTCCTCTGTCCTCCTCCTCCTCCTCCCCACGCTCTCCCGACACTTTCCTCCCCCTGAAAGCTTGGTGGTGGAGGGTTGTCCCGTGACTGGGGGCACCTCGGGGGCGGAGAAGGGCAGGTGGGGGTCTTGTGGTGGTGACCTCGAGGCAGGTGGATGAGCTTTGTCTGAGGGCTGAGGGGTTGTCCAGCTCGGGGCTTGGGGACCGGCTTTCTTCTGGTCATCGTCTGTGTGCCATCTCCAAACAGTGTTAGTTTATATGGAAAGGTATATGTGGACAGTTTTTTTCAATGGGGATGTGATTACTGAATGTTGGTGTAATTGCATAAAGTGTTAGTTTATATGGAAAAAATTGTAAGGTGGTGGTGATAGTTTTTTTCAATGGTCATAGTCAGGTATCTGAATGTAGGTGTATTTGAATCAAGTGTTAGTTTATGTGGAAAGGTTTATATGGACAGGTTTTTCGATGGTTTTAGTCACGTTACTGAATGTGGTGTATTTGGATGACTGTTAGGTTGTTTTATGGAAAGGTTTATATGGACAGTTTTTTCAATGGTGATGTTGTGGTTACTGAATGAAGGTGTATTTGAAATAAAGTGTTAGTTTTATGGAAAGGTTTATATGGACAGTTTTTTCAATGGTGATATTGTGGTTACTGAATGAAGGTGTATTTGAATAAAGTGTTAGTTTATGTGGAAAGGTTTATACGGACAGTTTGTCAAAGGGATATTGTGGTTACTGAATGCATAGGTGTATCGGAATAAAGTGTTCGTTTTTATGGAAAGGTTGATCAGGTTGAGACTCGGATGAGACTAAAAACCCAGGCCCCGTGTAAGAGCGCACGCAGAACATCTTGCGCACACGTTAAATCTTGTTCCGCTTTTCGTAAAAGTAGGTCATTGTGTGCCGGTGGGAACAGATGACAAGATTTACGAAACTGCATACACACGGGGACAGGGTGTAAAAAAAGCACATGAGCGCTTAATCCATTATCCTCGATATAAAAGAATAAATAAATAAATAAAAGAGTATTTTCATTGGTTATCGGCAGGTTACTGAATGTAGGTGTGTTTGAAATAATGGTGATTACACTTCGGTCACTAGTGAATGTGTGTGATGGCATTTCTAACAGTTACATTGATATATACATATCTCTCTATCTCTCTATCTATCTATCTATCTATCTATCTATCTATCTATCTATCTATCTACACACACACGCACGCACACATGCACGCACGTACGCACGCACGCACTCGCGCGCGGGCGCGCACACACACACACACACACACACACACACACACACACACACACACACACACACACACACACACACACACGCACACACAGATGACAAGATTTTACAAAACTGCACACACACGGGGACTGCGTGTAAAAAAAAGCACATGAGTGCTTATTCCAATATCCTTGATATAAAAGAATCAATCAATCAATTAATCAAACACACACACACAATCAATCAATTAATGAAACACACACACACACACACACACACACACACACACACACACACACACACACACACACACACACACACTCACTCACTCACCCACTCACTCACTTTTCCGTCTGATATAACTATTTAATGGAAAGACGTTAAACTGGAGAACAAACTAACTAGCTAACTAACTAGCTAAGTAACTAGCTAACAAGCTAAGTAACTAGCTCAGTAGCTAGCGAACTAACAAACCAACTAACTTACTAACTAGCTAACCAATCAACCAACCAACTAACAAACAAACAAACAAACAAACAAACAAACAACAACCAACAAACAAACAAACGACAACCGCCTACCATCTTTGTCCGTTCCAAGATCAGATATGAAGCCTTGGTTATCATCGCTGCTGTCATCATTATCATCGTTGTCATCGTTGTTGTCGCCGTCGTTGGTGTCCAGGTCTGAGGCCTGGTCCATGTCCAGTCCAGTGGCCTTCAACATCGCCGCTGTCTCCTTCTCTGTCATCTGACCTGTGATGGACAGTGGACAGTGGGTGGTGGGGAGAAATTCGATGGGTTTAAAAAAAAATATATATAAATATATATATATATATATATATATATATATATATATATATATATATATATATATAAATGAAGGATATTATTTATGTATTTCTTCTTCTTTTTTATTTTATTTATCTACTCTTTTACATCGAGGATGATAAAATAAGCACTCATATTATGCTTTTTTTTACATCCAGTCACCGTGTGTAATCAGTTTTGAAAATATTGTCATCTGCTCCCACCGGCACACAATGGCCTACTCTTACGAAAAGCGGAACAGGAATTAACGTGTGCGCAAGATGTTCTGCGTGCGTTCGCACACGGGGCCTCGGTTTACAGTCTCATCCGAAAGACTTTAGGGGAGAGTGGAGTCAGCACTGATGTTAACTCCAGGGAAAAAATCCCCTCGAACGGGAATCGAACCCAGGTCGTCAGATTGCGAGCGCAATGTTCTGACCA
>CM060347.1:2470455-2480455 GCA_030674155.1 Stramonita haemastoma | reverse complement strand
GATGTGGGGACATTTCCTGTCAGTATCTTAAACATCATGATGCCTTTGTTATATTTTAGTCTTTGTTGTAGGGGGAGAATACTTAACTGAGTGAAATCCACTTCAAGTATTGTTGTTTTCTTCAGAAGGATAAGTTTGAGAGCACGTTTATACAGACTTGATAAGGGTTTCATAGTATTTGCACTGGCAGAATCCCATAGGGTTGAGGCATAGTCTATTGAGGATTGTATATAAGCTTGAAAGAATAATTTCCTTGAATGGCAGTCAAGGAAGTGTTTAATTTTAGTCAACTGGTATACTCTTTGGGACAAGTATTTGCATAGATGAGATATGTGGTAGAACCAGCTGAGGTTTTCATCAATTGTCACTCCTAGAACTTTGTGATGAGAGGTTTGTTCGATTGCTTCCTTTTTTATATGTATTGGAAACTGATTTTGGGGTAAATTTTGTTGCTTTTGTCTGGCAGTGATAAGCATGCATTTTGTTTTTTGGGGGTGAATAGACATGTGGTTTAGATCTGTCCATTTGACAAGATCATTACAGCTTTGTTGTAATATGGTTGCAAGAGAGTCAATGTCATTATGGCTTGTATGTATGGTTGTGTCATCAGCAAATAGTTCACATTTGGATGCAATATGAAGAGGAAGGTCATTTATGTATAATGAAAAGAGAATAGGGCCCAATATGGATCCCTGTGGTACTCCATAATGAATGGGTTTTAGATTGGATGTGGATGTAGTTGTTGAAACACACTGTTGTCTGTTCTTGAGATAAGAAGCGAGTAGTTCTAGACTATTTGATGATATACTGTACAGGTCTAGCTTTCTGACGAGAAGTGTGTGGTCAATTGTATCAAATGCTTTTTTGAAATCTACAAATAATACTCCACAAAATTTATTTTCATTAATGTTTGTTAGCCAATTGTCTATGAGACTAGTCAGTGCAGTATGACACGAGTGATTTTGTCTGAATCCTGACTGATTAGGGTGGAGTAGGTTGTTAGTTTCTATATGACTGACTAAGTGTTTATTTATATGTTTTTCCAGGGGTTTTGAAAGAAGGGATATAATAGAGATTGGCCTATAATTTGAGGGATCTGAAGTGTCACCAGATTTGTAGATGGGGATCACTTTAGCAGTTTTGAAGGCATTGGGAAAATAGTTCTTTTCAAGACATTGGTTATATATATATATATATATATATATATATATATATATATATATATATATATATATATATATATATATTATATATATATATGAGAGTGTCTGTGATAACTGGCGCTGAAAGTTTTAGAATTCTGCTGTCTATTCCATCAAGACCTCGTGTCCTTGACTGTTTGAGGTGAATCATGTAATTATGGACCTTAAAAACAGAAATAAATGGTATGTGGAGTTTTTGAGGGAATATGCTTTTCTTGGCAGTATTGTTTTAATGTGTTTAGGTTATTGGATTTCGAATTGTCATTGCTAACATTAGTAGAAACGTTTATGAAGTGATTGTTGAGTTGTTCAGCAGTAACATCTTTGTGACAGAGAGAGAGAGAGAGAGAGAGAGAGAGAGAGAGAGAGAGAGAGAGAGAGAGAGAGAGAGAGAGAGAGGAGGGGGGGGGGGGGGGGGATTAGACAGACAGACAGAGAGAAAGAGGCAGAGAAAGACAGAGAGAAAGAGAGACAATGTGGCAGTAGATAGGTAAGTAGGAGGTTTAAAGCTACAGGTTTATTTTCCATGCCTGTGATTCTTAGGGAGATCATTATGTTTCGTTTAGAGTTGCACAAAGTTATGTTTTTGTTGAGGCGTTACAGTTTTGTGGGGATTTCTTGGGTTTCTTTGTTTGGGGTTTATTTTTGGTGTGTGTTGAGGGATGTGTTGTTGTTGTTGTTGTTGTTGTGTGTGTGTATGATATGTGTGTGTACGTGTGTACATGTGAGTGAGTGAGTGAGTGAGTGAGTGAGTGAGTGTGTGTGTGTGTGTGTGTGTGTGTGTGTGTGTGTGTGTGTGTGTGTGTACGTGTGTACGTGTGTGTGTCTGTGCGTGTACGTGTGTGTGTGTAGGTGTGTGTGTGTGCGTACGTGCGTGCGTGCGTGCATGTGTGTGTGTGTGTACATGTGTGTGTGTACGTATGTATGTGTGTGTGCTTCTACGTCTTTGTGTGTCTGCGTGCGTGCGTCTACATGCGTGCGTGTATGCGTGTGTTGGTGTGAGTATGTGTGTGTGCGTATGTGTGTGCGTACTTGTGCACACACGAGCTGACGCGCATATGTGCATGCGCGCACGCGCGTGTGTGTGTATGTGTGTGTGTATATGTGTGTGTGTGTGTCTTTGTGTTGTGTGTGTGTGTGTGTGTGTGTGTGTGTGTGTGTGTGTGTGTTGTGTGTGTGTGTGTGTGTGTGTGTGTGTGTGTGGGCGCGCGTGCGCACAACCGAATGCATCACTACATGCATGTGTGAGTGTGAGTGCATTCATGTGTGTGTGTGTGTGTGTGTGTGTGTGTGTGTGTGTGTGTGTGTGTGTGTGTGTGTGGTGTGTGTGTGTGTGTGTGTGTATGTGTGTGTAGATACTGAGATGCGTTATGTGTGCATAATTTATGTGCACAAGTGTGATTGATTTGATTTATTTATTCTCTTATATCGAGGATAATGGAATAAGCACTCATGTGCTTTTTTACATCTAGTCCCCGTGTGTATGCAGTTTGGTAAATGTCATCTGTTCCCACCGGCACTCAATGGCCTCCTCTTACGAAAAGCGGAATAGGATTTAACGTGTGCGCAAGATGTTCTGCGTGTGTTCGCACACGGGGCCTCGGTTTAAATTCTCATCCGAAGGACTTTTGGGGAGAGTGGAGTCAGCACTGATGTTAACTCCAGGACAAAAATCTCCTCGACCGGACTCGAACCCGGGTCTTCAAATTGCCAGCGCAATGTTCTGACCACTAGGCTATCCGTCCCCCTTTGCCTGCTCATGTGTGAAAGTGCATGTGTGCATGTGCGTGTGTGCGTGCGCGCGCGCGCACGCGCGAGTGTGTGAACATACAATATGAGTAAACACAGCTGCCTCGCAGCTACACAGATTTGTGCATACTCAAAATTTACGTGTGTGTACACATGTACGTAGGACACTCTCTAGCTCATTTGCCTGCTCATGTAGGCCCACCTAAGACTACCCCTCTCTCTCTCTCTCTCTCTCTCTCTCTCTCTCTCTCTTCTCTCTCTGAATTGCTGGTTGAATTGCTGTTGTTGGTGATGCTGGTATGTAGGGGTAGGGAGAGGGTTTCTTAGCTTTATTCCCTGATCAGGGCAAGGGCCGGATGAAAAAAAGTATGTAATGCTTACTCTGTAACCCTTGAAAAATAAAGAAAAGATCATTCATTCATTCATTTATTCTCTCTCTCTCTCCTCTCTCTCTCTCCTCTCCTCCTCTCTTCTCTCTCTCTCTCTCTCTCTCTCTCTCTCTCTCTCTCTCTCTCTCTCTCTCTCTCTCTAATGTATCCCTGAAAAGGGCGGGGACTGGATGTAAAAAAGCACACGAGTGCTTATCTATTATCCTCGAATAAAAGACTTTGCCTTGCCTTGCCTTGCCTTGCCTTGTCCTCTCTCTCTCTCTCTCTCTCTCTCTCTCTCTCTCTCTCTCTCTCTCTCTCTCTCTCTCTCTCTCTCTCTCTCTCTCTCTGTGTCCCCTTCAGTCACTCTCTCCTAAGTTGATATCAAGATTAAACAAAGTATGTGTTTTAAGTAAAGTTACCCAGCATGTTTTACCATATTCGTCCAAATTAACAAGCATTAGATAAGCTTGTTTGGGAAGTCTATGTATGTCCATTTTCAGAAGCCTAAACCAGTATGGAATGCACCTGACTACACTGTTCACACATAATGGATAACGTCCTACTTCTTCATAAACAAACTTATATGGTACCCTGAGTTTAGAAAACGTTTGCATGCAAAGGAGTGTATCTTTTCAATATTGCTCAGTCTATGAAGTCCCCACATCTCGGACCCATACAAGAGAACTGGCAGTACCTACGCATCAAACATTCGAGAAAGAAAATTCTGGAACAAGGAGTTGGTTGTGAAAATACTTCTATATAGTTGTTTAAGCAAAGAATGAAAGATGTTTGTATTACAAGAGTGGAATGGGTCTATAGTGGCCAAAGACACATAAAAATTATCAGACATATAGACTGTTTAAAGCTGACTGTGGATGTGAACTTTATTTCAAATACATGGATATAAAATTAATGTTTTAGGGATTGTTTGGTAGAACTTCGTCTCGGCTTGCTACCAATTAATGGATCATCTTTCAGAGAACTTTTCAGAGAGAACACTGACTACATTGTGTCTGTTGTGTAAGGTAGTGGAAGATGAAGAGCATTTTATAAGAAAATTGTATTCTGTATGAAAATCTAAGGCATAAGTACTTGGTCCCCAACGATTAGCCATACGTAAATTTGCTGAAATACGGTTCTGTCTTTACCATTCATAAGTTAAGTTTATATCTTTTCCATGCCTAAAAAATAAGGCAGGATTTTGCCGAAAACTTGGAGAATTGACAAACAAAACAACAGCATGTTAAAGAGGTCAGCTGTACAATCTGAAAGGACACATGTTCACACTTGATATGATTTGGCAGTTGCCACATATTGTATATTGGTTTTTATTTTGCTTTTGCTTTATTTGCTTGCTGTTTGTTTTGCTCTAATTGTACATCTAGTGTAAGATACAATTTTGTCATTTCTTCATATCCTGAGAAAACCAGTTCTATGAAGCTAATTCTTTAGTCCTGATATCCATTACACAAGCTAGACTGAGAGTGTCCATACAACTAATAGACATTACTTACTTACTAATTCTCTCTCTCTCTCTCTCTCTCTCCTCTCTCCCTCTCATTCTCCTCTCTCTCTCCTCTCTCTCTCTCTCTCTCTCTCTCTCTCTCTCTCTCTCTCTCTCTCTCTCTCTCTCCCCCTCCTATTTACAAAACTGCATCCACACGGATGACTGCATGTTAAAAAAAAATTTAAAGCACACGAGTACTTATTCCATTATGCCTGATATAAAGGAATAAAGAAAAGAAAGAAAGAAAGAAAGAAGGAAAGAAAGAAAGAAAGAAAACTGCCCTCCCTCTTTTTTGCTCTCTCCCTTCCACCCAGGCTTAACACCCCCCCCCTCCCCCTCCCCCTCCTGCACTGCAACCAGCCACATAACTATGTCATCATAGTGGGGGGGTAGGGGGGTAGGGGGGGGGGTCCTCTTGTACTTCAAGCTGTCATACCAGAAACGTGATACATGGACATGGGGATCCGTAAGGGAGAGAAAAGGAAAAGAAGGGATTCGAGACTGTTTTTGTAACTGAGAGTCACTTCAGAACTCCCGGAAACCTGACTCTATGAGTTGCATAAGAAAATGTAGGAGGCTGCAGTATGTATGTCACTGACATTCAAGAAACTTTGTGGAATTTAACTCCTGTTTTTGGACAGCTGAAGAAAAAAAAGCGTTAAAACCCATATACAGGGAAATGAGATTCAAGTTTTGTTGCTTTTTTGTTGTTGTTTTTTAGCATGTGCGAGCACACATAGATTCACAGACACACTCTCTCTCTCTCTCTCTCTCTCTCTCTCTCTCTCTCTCTCTCTCTCTCTCTCCTCTCTCTCTCTCTCTCTCTAACGCACACGCACACGCAACGCCACACACCAACACACACCACAACACAACACACACAACACACACACACACACACGGACAATATAAATCACCATAATGATGAATTTCTGTTCCAGAACACAACACTGCAATGACCTACGCTGCTCTGGGTTCCCAAAAGGCCTGATAACTCTACCGGTACACGCAGCTTCACACCCCTTGCGTGGGTAACACTCCCACCACTCCGAGAGACAACGTACCCCATTTACCACAGACTGAAAATCTCACGAGTCGCGCCTCCGTCAAAAAGCAAACTCTTGACCCCCCAAACGAATCTCCATCAAACCTTCTCTCCACACACACACACAACCACACACACACACACACACACACACACACACACACACACCCTACCCCCCCACACACACACCCTACCCCCCACACACACACACCCTACCCCCACACACACACCCTACCCCCCCACACCACACCCACTACACACACCCACACCACCGTAACCACCTTCACCACCACCACATGCCCCGCCACCACACCATCCCCTCCTCCTCCTCCTCCCCTCCTCCTCCTCCCCTCCCCCTCCTCCTCCTCTTGCGCACCGGCGCGGAAACCGTCAGCGTGGAATCCGCCATCGCCACGGTGGAGAAAGGCCGCACGGCCGAAATCTCCCTGCACCACCCAAGAAACCTGGTGGTACCTGGGCGCCAACGCTACGGGCCAGAGCCCCATCCCCGAGGACGACACCTTGCGCGTGTTCTCCGACGCGCGCACGGGACGCTGACGGTGAAAGAGGCGCGGGAGAGCGACAAGCGGGGACCTACCTGTGTCAGTCTTTCGGCTCCAAGGCCAGCGCCAGCGTGGAGCTGAGGGTGTACGTCATGCCGTCCTACCTGACCGAAGGCCTGGTCATCTTGGGGGTCAGCCTGGTCCTGTTTCTGGCGCTGCTGGCCGGCACTCTGGTTCGCTTCTGGAGAGCGCGCAAAATTCAGCGCCGTCATCAGAATCAGAGTCCGGCTAAGTTTCCACAGAGCGAGGCGCCGAAGGCTCGACTGGGTCGGGCTTTGCGAGCTTTTTTGAACGGCTAAGCGGCGTTGTTGTTGTTGTTGTGTTGTGTTGTTGTTGTTGTTGTTGTGTTGTTGTTGCGGCAGGAGGTTTTTTTTAATGTCTTTAGTTTTTTTCTTGGGTTAATGACACGTTGACAATGACATCTTTTCTTTTTTCTTTTTTTTTTTGGAGGTGGGGGTGGGGGGGGGAGGGTTAAAAATGATTGCTCAACATTATCCTGGGTTGGTTGCTTTGGTTTTGTTTTTCCCCCCCAAGACAGATCTGATATTTGTAACAAACATATTACGCAGATGGATGTGTTGTTGTTGTTGTACGTTCCCCAGCTTTATTAACGCCCTGAGGAGTCACCCAGAATACTAATTATTATTATTATTATTGTTATTATTATTATTATTATTATTATTATTTATTGTTATTATTATTATTATTACTTTTACTATTACTATTATATTATTATTATTCTATTATTAGTAGTATTATTATTATTATATAGTTTATTATTATATTATTATTATTATTATTATTATTATCATTATTATATACATGGAACTTATATAGCGCTATATCTTGTAAAAACAAATCAACAATATCTTGTAAAAACAATCAACAATGATGCACTCTGACTCACTCATCCCTCCTGGAAATCAGTGTGAGGCTCTAAGTTAAACACTGGTTGAAAAGTTGACATGTATCAGAACTCTATGAGTATCTAGAACAAATGACTTGGTTTATTAAATCTGTTTGCATATAATAGAAATACATAGGAAAGGGGAGAAATAAAGAGAGAGAGACAAGGCAAGGCCAAGGCAAGGCAAGGCAAAATTCTTTTATTCGAGGATAATAGATAAGCACTCGTGTGCTTTTTTACATCCACTCCCCGCCCTTTTCAGGGATAACATCAAGATAAAAAGATACTAAACATAAAACTATATGCAGTACCAAACAACATAAAGGAATAAGGTCATTATACATAATAAGATAATAAAAATGCACACATTCAGAAGACGAAAATCAGAAGCCACAATAAAATGATTTGATTATAGAAGAAAAAGAGAAGCGTTAATAAAGAGCAACCAAAGAAACATAATGAAATAAACAACTTAGCAACCAAGAAAAGTCCACCCAAAAATAATTCGCTACAACATTGTTACAACTCATAACAACAAGATGAACTCAGAAGGAACTAAAGATAATACAATGATTATAATGATGACAATAAGAATAATATCAACAATAGTGATAATAGTATGATAATAATACACGTAAAACTCACTCCTACACGTAGGTTACACACACACACCACACACACACACACACACACACACACACACACACACACACACACACAACACACATACACACATACATACACATACATACATACATACATACATACATACATACATACATACATACATAATACCGCAACTCACTCACGCATGCACGCTCGCACGCAAATGCACATACAAATCACACACACACACACACACACACACACACACACACACACACACACACACACACACACACACACACACACACACTTACTCACACTTATATTTATAAGCACATATCTGCAGGCACACATGTACTTGAGGTGGTAGGTTTTTTTTTTTTTTTTTCTTAAAAAAAAATGTTTAGTCATAGAAAAAAAAGAATGATAAAAATCAAACAATCATATCAGGTGACAATATTATCCTTTCTTTTACATTCATACTTCATATAAAAAAAGAAGAAACAAAAGCAAACAGCAAAGTTAAAACAGAAAAAAAAACAAGAACAAAACATCAAAAACTTGAGGTACGACCTATTAACAACAACAACAACAAAAAAGTCATGCAAATCATAGTATTTTAATACAAGGGGAGACGACAAATAAAAACAATTATCCACCCCCCCCCCCCACCACACACACACACAACACCAAACACCCACACACACACACACACACACACACACACACACACACACACACAACACACACACACACACACACCACAAGTTCGCGCTCATGTCATCAATAAACTTCATTTTAAAGGAAGTATATGCCTAATTTTAATCAAGTCATGTAACGGAACACAAAAGGAATCCATCCGCTGTAAGGCATATATATTAGGACATACATATTCTAATACCTGAATCTTATGATTATGTATTTATGGTCATAAAAATCACGTTCATAACCATTTTGTAATCATAATGAACATAATTAATCAGCTTACTTGAGAATTAAAAAATTATACAAAATCAACTGCATTCAACACGTGATTATTAAATAGAAGAGAGAGAGAGAGAGAGAGAGAGAGAGAGAGAGAGAGAGAGAGAGAGAGAGAGAAGAGAGGAGAGAGAGAGAGAGAGAGAGACAGAGAGAGACAGAGAAGAAGAACAGAGACAGAGACAGAGACAGAGAGACAGAGACAGACAGACAGACAGACAGACAGACAGACAGACAGACGACAGGAGCAGAGAGACAGACAGCGATAGATACAGAGAGAAAGGAGTCGGTTAGAAAGAGAGGTAGACAGAGACAGATAAAGGGTGATAATGAGAGAGAGAGATTTTTTTTCATTTTATTCTTTTACATCGAGGATAATGGAATAAGCACTCATGTGCTTTTTTACATCCAGTCCCCGTGTGCATGCAGTTTTTGTAAATCGTGTTATCTGTTCCCACCGGCACACAATGGCCTACTCTTACGAAAAGCGGAACAGGATTTAACGTGTGCGCAAGGATGTTCTGCGTGCGTTCGCACACGGGGCCTCGGTTTATAGTCTCATCCGAAGGACTTTTGATAGACTTCCAGAGAGTGGGATCAAAAGCCTGGATTATTGTTCGTGTGAACGCAAATAGTAATATGATATGGAAAATCAAGTTTTCCAGCAAAATGTGTGTGCATGCAAAATGCCAGTAACTATATCCCCCGAAGTTGGAAAGGGGGGGGGGGGGAACGGTCGCATAATAATAATAAAAAAAATCTCACCATTAGTGAACCTTGCAGTTGTAAACGAGGAACGAGAAGGAAAAAAAAAAGCTAGATTAGTGTGCGTGCGTGCGTGCGTGCGTGCGTGCGTGCGAGCGTGCGTGCGTGTGTGTGTCTGTCTGTCTGTCATTGCGTGCGTGCGTGCGTGCGTGCGTGCATGCGTGAGTGTGTAAGTCAAACAGCACGACAGAACACACGCGCTTGTATCTGCATGTGTATGAACACTCACATTTCCAACAGAATAAGAGCAAGTTTCTGGTATACATAAAACGATCGGATGAAACTCACTGCCAGAATCACTCGT
>CM060347.1:2457955-2465455 GCA_030674155.1 Stramonita haemastoma | reverse complement strand
CAATCGCTCATACGAAAGGTCCCAGCGCCGTTAAAGAAGCCACCAGAACTTTGCCATATACAGCCCCAAACCCCCCTGGGGACTCCAACTCCCCGATTTTCTCTCAAGAATGGTGTCTAAACACGACACCTGTGTGCAAGCTGGTTTTATTTTTATTTTGTTGCCATCCGCTCCTAGCTACAATACTTTTTTTTTTTTTAATTAATTGCAATACAATACAAATTCAACACAATAATATAGTGCAAAACGAAACAATACATACAGTACAATACAAATATATAACTCCAATTAAACGGCTTTCTCATTCTGCCTTCACTCCAATCTCTCAAAGCTCAGATGACACTGCTTTTGCACGCAACCTCGATACACAAAGGACAGAAACATCAAACCACGTTACGGTGAAAAAGATGGGTAGAAAGAAAGAAAAAACTCTAAAATAATGGTGACTTACTTCAGCATTGTCTAGTTCCTCTTGTAGTTTCTTTTTCTCCTTCTCTGCAGTCTCAAGCTTCTCTTTCATTTTCAATCTATCCTGAAACACACAAGAGATAATTATGCGCGTGGGCACGCACGCACGCACGCACACGCACACACACACACATTCACACACACACACGAGCGCACGCAAGCATCCACATGCATGCACGCATGTATGGAAATATATTAATGAGCAAACAACAACAACAAACAACAACAACAACAACAACACAACACACACACACAAAACACACACACACACACCACACACACACACCACACACACACACACACCCACCACACACACACCTACACACCCACCCCCCCCCCCCCACACACACCCCTACACACACACACACACACACACACACACACACACACACACACACACACACACACACACAACCACACCACACCACACCCACACACCACACACACACCACACACACACACACACACAAACACAACACAACACAACACAACACAACACACACAACACAACACAACACAACACAACACAACACAACACAACACAAACAAACAACACAACACAACACAACACAACACAACACAACACAACACAACACAACACAACACAACACAACACACAACACAACACACACACACACACACACACACACACACACACACACACACACACACATACAAGAAACATACCCTTTTGACAGGCTCCAACTCTTCCAGTGTCTTCTTCAGCTGGGATTCCATCACCACTGCCTCTCTGCAGACAAACATGATACATTTACCAGTCAAGTTTTCACAGAAAAGGGAAAGGTGTCCCATAACCTACGTGATCGTTAGGGAGCGAGGCGTCAGAGGCCTCAGCTTCTCTAGGGGCCAGCATGTTGAGGGCGGCGCCCATCTCCTCTCCCTCATTGCTTTACTCTCCCTGACTCTAAAGAGGACAAGGTACATATTTACAGCTGGGTGAACTGGGGGACTGTATTGAAGCCTCAGCTTCTCTAGGGGCCAGCATATTGAGGGCGGCACCCATCTCCTCTCCCTCAATACCTTACCTTCCCTGACCCTAAAAGAGGGTGCGTGCGTGCGTACGTGCGTGCGTGCGTGCGTGCGTGCGTGCGTGCGTGCGTGCGTGCGTGCTTGCTTGCGTGCGTGCGTGCGTGCGTGCGTGTGTGCTTGCGTGTGCGTGTTTATGGGTAGCATTTTTTCCACAGAAACTTGCCCCAAGTTCTTGTATGTCTTCTGATTCCATGCTTAGCAAGAATCAACATGATACACAGTAATAAAAACAAGCGAAAAAAGGGGGAAGGATAAGACGAGGGGACGAGGAGGAAAAGAAAAGAAGACAACATTTTAAAAAGCATTTATAAACAAATCTTGGGGGACCGGGATAGCTCAGTGGTCAGAGCGCCCGATTTCCCCAGTCAAGTTAAGCAGCGCGAATGTGGTTACCAGTTGGATGAGTGACCGTTTGCGCGCCTTGGCTTCAGTACAGTTCCCCCAGCTATAAATGGGTACCTGCCCTCTTTAGGGTCAGGGAAGGTAAAGCAGCAAGGGAGAGGAGATGGGCGCTGCCCTCAATATGCTGGCCCCTAGAGAAGCTGAGGTCTCTGACACCTCGCTCCCCTACGACCGCCTAGGTTATGGGACACCTTTGCCTTTTTAACTTTAAAACAAATATTCGGGAAAAATAAAACTGACGTGAAACTGAAACTCACCTCTGGCTTTTCTCGTATTTGGAAACCCACTCTTGTATTCGCTTTTCCAGGCAGGAACACTGTGTGCTTGTTAAGGAGCTTGGTTCCCTGTTTTATAGTCAAACCCACAAACAAACAAACAAACAAAAAATCCAAACGCTCTTTTCTGACAAAATGAGCAACTTTGCAGTTTTCATTTTTAAGTGATTCTACAAAGTCCCAGACATTTAGTGGCATGCTTTTCACACACACCAAAAAATGTTCACCTTTTCATCAGATTACTATTTGCAGTCGAATTAAACGACATGGGGGGGGGAAAAATACGGTTTCATCGGATTTTGCTTTTCTTTTTTTTTTTCGAGAACGAAACAAGTTCCTGTTTTTCGATGATGTTTTCAAGACTGGCATGTCACTAATTGTTTCCCCTCACACATTTTTGACCTGGCATGGCCTTGGTTTGAAGAGAAACACACAGAGACAACACACAAAATGTTAGAAATCATCTCGTTATGATTACACCTGTTTGAAATAGGTTCTGGTTTGAAGAGAAACACACAGAGACTACACACCAAATGTTAGAAATCATCTCGTTATGAATACACCTGTTTGAAATAGGTTCTGGTTTGAAGAGAAAACACACAGAGACAACACACAAAATGTTAGAAATCATCTCGTTATGATTACACCTGTTTGAAATAGGTTCTGGTTTGAAGAGAAACACACAGAGACTACACACAAAATGTTAGAAATCATCTCGTTATGATTACACCTGTTTGAAATAGGTTCTGGTTTGAAGAGAAACACACAGAGACAACACACAAAATGTTAGAAATCATCTCGTTATGATTACACCTGTTTGAAATAGGTTCTGGTTTGAAGAGAAACACACAGAGACAACACACAAAATGTTAGAAATCATCTCGTTATGATTACACCTGTTTGAAATAGGTTCTGGTTTGAAGAGAAACACACAGAGACTACACACAAAATGTTAGAAATCATCTCGTTATGATTACACCTGTTTGAAATAGGTTCTGGTTTGAAGAGAAACACACAGAGACTACACACAAAATGTTAGAAATCATCTCGTTATGATTACACCTGTTTGAAATAGGTTCTGGTTTGAAGAGAAACACACAGAGACTACACACAAAATGTTAGAAATCATCTCGTTATGATTACACCTGTTTGAAATAGGTTCTGGTTTGAAGAGAAACACACAGAGACTACACACAAAATGCTATAAATCATCTCGTTATGATTACACCTGTTTGAAATAGGTTCTGGTTTGAAGAGAAACACACAGAGACTACACACAAAATGCTATAAATCATCTCGTTATGATTACACCTGTTTGAAATAGGTTCTGGTTTGAAGAGAAACACACAGAGACTACACACCAAATGTTAGAAATCATCTCGTTATGATTACACCTGTTTGAAATAGGTTCTGGTTTGAAGAGAAACACACAGAGACAACACACCAAATGTTAGAAATCATCTCGTTATGATTACACCTGTTTGAAATTGGTTCCTAGATGGTTCTTTTCTCTACAGAACATGTTCAGGCAGATTTTTAACTTCTCTAAGTGGATTTGAAAATTGTCTGTTCACGTTTCAATATTACAATATTAGCCTTTTGTTCCAATGCACAAGGAGGAAGGGGGGGGGGGGCTCTTTTTTGAGTTCAAGGATATCAACTGATTTTGCCTTGTATTGTCTCAGAAGTTGGCTGAAACAAAGAAATAGTATACATTATACCACTCCTTGGCCTCTCTCTCTCTCTCTCTCTCTCTCTCTCTCTCTCTCTCTCTCTCTCATTCATCACAAACAAACAAAAATACGAACATAAACTTACATACATAATTCAATCAGTTGCTACTTTATCTGGTTAAAATTCAAAATTAAAATGAAATAAGAAATTAGTGAATTTATCTTGAAAAAGTGAGTACAAAACGTTAACTATATCAAGAACATTCATGGCTGACTCACTCTGTGGCAATGATTTTCTGTTTCAAAGTCTTGAAGTTGGCCTGGTTTGAGGCTTGTTCCTTTTTCAGGGCACCAAGTTCCTGGGGAAAAAAATGTTAAAAAGAAAAATGTCTACACAGACAAAACTTTTACCTGATTCCAAACACAAATAATGATAACTCTTGTCTAAAAATAATCATAATCACTCCCTGACAATAGCAAGAAAATTTTTTTTTTTTTAATTTCACAAAAAAGGGCTTATTTTGAATCTCCTGATTCTTAACAAGAACACTCCCAAAGTTTGGTGTACCTTTTCAAGTGCTGATCTCATTACTTAGCAAAATCTTCATGACCATCTGCGTAATAAGCAAGAACTACACCTACACCAGTTATGTGCTCTTTTTCTTCTTCTTTCCTTTCTCTACCGCCTTCAGCATTGTGAAGATTCTGCAGACTTCGGGATGTATGCTGGATATGTTCGTGTTTCCCTAACCCACCAACGCTGACATGAATGATGGGATCTTTAACGTGCATATTTGATCTTCTGCACGTGTATATACACGAAGGGAATTAAGGCACTGGCTGGTCTGCATTTACACTGACCTGGGAGATCAGAAAATCCCCACTCTTAATTCATCAGACGCAGCCGCGATTCGAACCCATGACATCAACACCCCAGGGATTAAAGTCGAATGGTCTTAACAACTCAGCTATCAGTCCTGCTTGAGTGTCCCCTCAATGGGAATGGGAATCAAACTGTCTTCAAGCCCAATATACTGACCACTAGACTATCCCGTCCGTTGTTGTTGTATCCCGTCCGTTGTTGTTGTTGTTGTGTGCATGTGCGTGAGTGCGTTAAGCTTTCCGTGGTGGTCTGTTTCGTTTTTGGTTGAAGGGGGGGGGGGGGGGCT
The DNA here is from genome assembly GCA_030674155.1 of Stramonita haemastoma. NCBI lineage: Eukaryota > Metazoa > Mollusca > Gastropoda > Neogastropoda > Muricidae > Stramonita > Stramonita haemastoma. The sequence continues at coordinate 2,460,418 of CM060347.1, read as the reverse complement.
GGTGATGGAATTGTTGACTTCGAATGGAATAGATGGAATTGTTGTAAACTAAAAGCTCGTTACTCTTTACAAATGACAAGAACTGTCCTCAAATTGATGTCAACAATAACAACATCAACACTGACAACAACGCAGACCATACCTCGTCTTTCTGAGGGCACGCCTGGCATTGACCCAACGTCAATGATGCAGAGGAGAATTCTGTCACATCAAAATCAAATAAATTTTCATCTATCATGTTCGCTCATTAGACTGTCACAACGTCTTGACTCACTTCGTTAGAGTTCATACCACTTTTCCCTATCACTTTCTCTTTCACACCTTTTTTGTTTGTTTGTTGTTGGAGATTTTCTTCTTCTTTTTTTTCAACACCAGCTTCGTACAACCGCGGGTATCCAGGAAGTTTACATTGTTATTTCCGGTCAAGTCAGATAACTCTGTTGGGATTGAGGGGCTTTTTTTCAGATTTTGTTTTAATTTTCTTTATTTACTTTTGTCTTTGTTTATTGCAGTTTTGTTTGCTTCTTTTTTATTATTTTGTTTGGTTAGGGAGTTACAGCACCCATGCATCAGTAACACGACAACAAAATTGTGTTTATATTGTCTTTTAGTTGTTTATTTTCGGTGCGCGCGCGCGCGCGTGTGTGTGTGTTTGATTCCTCATCTCTTGTGCATGTGATGCCCTTTTCCTGCTGTTCCCACACTTCTCATTCCGTTCTCTTTGTCCCATCCATGCCTAAGCTCGCTATGTCGTGTCTTCAGGATTAAAAGTCCATATAGAGCCTGTGTCATTCATCACAATGTAGGTTTAAGATAGCTGTTAATCTATATTATTTCCCTACCTTTGGGAAGCAGCTTGATCCGGGTTTGGTTTTGGTTTTTATATATTTGGGGGTGTTTTGTTTTTTTTATTTGATAAACAGCCATCATGCTTTTAGTCAGTTTTTGTTGGGGGGGGGGTTGTTTTTTTGTTTTTTTTACATGAACTAGATCTAATTCTAAAATGTATGTGGTGCACAGAACATTGGGTTTCACCCAACAGGCCAGCCTCTCCCTTCACTCAAGATCATAGCGTAGGAGTGGACAAAGAACTATCCAGATTTAAATCCGAGAGACCTAAGAACTTTTTTCTGGAGTCACAGAGAAAAAGAGAGAGAGAGAAATGGGAAAACCCCCAAACACTACCGTTATTAACACTTGATGGGGTCACACTTCAATACAAACAAGACGCCAGATTCTTGGGAGTTCATTTAACTAGCAAGTTAAACTGGAAAATGCATATTGAAAATTTGATTTTAAAAGCCAGAAAACGATTAAACTTCTTAAAGATTGTGAGTGCTCAGCCGTGGAGTCAGGATACTAAAACACTCATGCATCTTGATGTTTCATTGATTCGATCTAAACTCATTTCTGGTCAAGAAGTGTATTTTTCTGCTCCAAACTATCTCTTAAAAAAGTTGCAAAGTGTGGATAGCAAAGCAATCAAAATAGCGCTAGGAGTGCCGATTCATGCCAGTACACTAAAAACTTATACAGAAGCTCATTTACTTCCACTTTCTGAGCAAAGAATGTTATCTGTCTCTAAATATGTCATTCGAAGTCTTGCTATTTCAAATTCTGTTCGCGATGAAATATAATATTAATCAAAAGGATTCTCCAAAAAGAGCTCTTTTTTGCAGCCCATAAGAAATTATACTGAAGACCTTTTGAAGGAAAATAATATCGATATATCAAACGTACCACTTTTACCAGTAGTTCCCCAGATTCCACCATGGGAACATAAATATGCAAATTTTGATATTGACTACACAGAAACAAAAAAGGACACTAATCAAAACCTACTCAAAACTGAGGTTCAAAATGTCAGTATTTAAACCACTTGAAAGTATACACGGACGGATCTGTCTTAGAATCGGGCATGTGTGGGGCTGCATTCGTTATACCCGATTTAAAAGTAAAAAGACCTTTTTGTATTGGAAAAGGTTTTACAATATTCACTTCTGAATTGTTCGCAATTCTTATGGCGCTAAATTATATTTCAAATATTTCTCTTGCGATTTACAATGTCCTTTTTTGTGTTGATTCAAAATCAGTTTTACTGGCTTTAAAACATTGGGACTCTAAACTGAGAAATGATGTTATTTTTGAAATCAAGTTCCTTGTGCATTCTCTTGTTTCTAAAGGTATTGGGATAACATTTTGCTGGGTGCCATCACATTGCGGTCTTTACTGGAAAGAATTGGCAGATTCTCTGGCAAAACGCGGTGCTTCAGAATGTACAAGTGACATAATGATTAATAGTATAGGTCTACGTTTATCTTCATTTGAAATTATTTCAATTCTTGCAAACTCTGTATATTCAAAGTTTTTTAGATTTCACTTAAATCGTTTGTGTTGCCCACGAAATATAGAAATTATAATTCATAAATTACGTCTAAATGCTTGGAAAACTAAATATTCAAA
>CM060347.1:2437955-2452955 GCA_030674155.1 Stramonita haemastoma | reverse complement strand
GATTTGTAGCCAATTAGAGCCATGGGATTTTTTCAGACTTTGGCCAGCTCCTACCCAGGATGAGTGTGCTGTGGGATCAATGGAAAGACTGGGACCATACAGTCACTGAGTCAGGTTAATCCCCTTTATAGATGCGATTTTGAGAGTGTTGCTCAAATTATCTGACCAACACTGCAGGTGTCTGTATTTCTTGGGCCTGGTAGATGCCAACTTGGCTTCATCCGGTCAACTCACTTGATGTGAAATAAATAAATAAATAAATAAATAAATAAATAAATAAATAAATAAATAAATAGATAAGGATATATATTTAATATATATTGTACAGGGAGCATACAGTACAACCCTGTCATACAGTCTCAAAACACAGGCACTTCCATAGCAGCAGCATTACATCATCCTCATCACCAATGATCATCATGCAATGAAAAACAAAGAAAGAAAAAGTATCTCATTTTGAGGTCGCAGTTTCTCTGGTCACACGGTGACCTCAGTTTGGTTTCCTCACACACTCCTGTGCCTGTGGTGAGGTTGTGTCAAAGCCTTTGGGGTTGGAGGTTCAGGGGGAAGATCATTGGAAGGGTATTGTGTTAGTCGCCACCTCGGGTGGGTGACTCACACAGTCTGGCTCCACGACTGAGCTAATACTGTGGTTAGTAGAGGGTAGTAGGTGGTGTCCTGAGTATGTTAGCTCAGAAACAGGCACCACTGAACTTACACACACACACACACACACCACACACACACACACACACACACACACACACACACACATGTACACACACATAACAAATTACCTTGCAGAACACAAGGAGCAGGGATGGTTCTGACCCTGAACAAGATGCACAGATCTGACGTGTTGCTTCAGCAGTATGGTGTTGGCAAAACTCTTTCCACATCGGTCACACTGCATGTCTCCTGCCTGTAGAGTAAGAAAAAGTAGGTACAGTCACATAGTTAAACAAAATGTTTTTAAAAAAAGGTAAAGGAGTCCCATAACCTAATGGCGGTCTAGAGGTAACGCGCCTGTCTTGAAAGCAAAAAGTCCAGGTCCAAGTGTGCAGTGGTTCGAACCCTGTTTGGGCCTGAAACTCTTCCCCATCCATTAGACCATGAGTGGTGGTGTGGGTGCTAGTTTTTCAGATGAGACGATAAACCGAAGTCCAGTGTGTTACACATCATTATTTAGCGCACGTAAAAGAACCCACGGCAACAAGAGGGTTGTCCCCAGCAAATTTTCTGTAAAACAACAACAAAAACGCCACTCTGATAGGGAAACAAATACAGTTGCAGACAGGAAAAAGAACAAAAATGGGTGGTGGCACTGCACTTGTGGTGACACGCTCTCCTTGGGGAGAGCAGCCTAAATTTCATGCAGAGATATCTGCTGTGACATAAAGTGGTTATAAATAAATAGTTAGATAAATAAAATAAAAAAATAAATAAATAATAAATAAATAAATAACCTATGTGGTGATAGGGGAGCAAGGCATCAGAGACCTCAGCTTCTCTAGGGGCCAGCATATTGAGGCGGAGCCCATCTCCTCTACCTCACTGCTTTACCTCCCTGACCTTCCCTGACCTAAAGAGGGAAAATTACCATTTACAGTTGAGTGAACTGGAGGGACTGTACTAAAGCCAAGGCGTGCAAATGGTCACCCATCCACTTAGTAACCACGCTGGTGCTTTGACTTTGGGAAAGCGAGTGCTCTGATCACTTACTGTCCTGTCCCCACTATATCACTATAACATATCAACTTTTTTTTTAGTGCTTTGAGAGAGAGAGAGAGAGAGATTTTTATTTATTTATTTATTCTTTTATATCGAGGATAACAGAATAAGCAATCATGTGCTTTTTTTCGTCTGGTCCCGTGTGTATGCAATTTGTAAATATTGTCATCTGTTCCCACGGCACACGATGGCCTACACTTACGAAAAGCGAACAGGATTTAACGTGTGCGCAAGATGTTCTGCATGCGTTCGCACACGGGGCCTCGGTTTAAAGTCTCATCCGAAGGACTTTGGGGAGAGTGGAGTCAGCACTGATGTTAACTCCAGGAAGAAAATTTCCTCGACCGGACTTGAACCCAGGTCTTCAAATTGCCAACGCAATGTTGGAGAGAGAGAGAGAGAGAGAGAGAGAGAGAGAGGAGAGAGAGAGAGAGAGAGAGAGAGGAGAGAGAGAGAGAGAGAGAGAGAGAGAGAGAGAGAGAGAGTCTCTGTGTGTCCACCTGCATGTATGTTATCTCACACACACACACACACACACACACACACACACACACACACACACACACACACACACACACACACACACACACACACCTTGAAATGAACCTTATCTTCATGCAGCTGGAGTTGAAAGCGGTTGTCAAACTCCTGATGGCACAGAGCACAGCTGGTCACTGCCAGAGCCCTCAGCTCTCCTACATACTCCCCCACATCCTCTTCCCTCCCATGAAACCTCTTGGCATGCACCACCACACCTGTGAAGTCACAGAACTTTTTCTGACAGTATTTGCAGCTGGCTTTTTTCGTTTTGTTGGCAACCCGTCGACTAAACGCTGGCAGACCTCCGACGATGATTTTCAGCCTCTCCTTTGTGGACGGTTGGTTGGGATTGGTTGTTGACTTGTTTTGTGTTTGTCCTCCTTGTGAGGGATTTCTGCTTATTGATGATGGTGGTGGTGATGTTAATGAAGATGCAGAGTTAGGGATGCCTGATGTCTCAACTTCGACCAAACCTTGAGTGTTTGGAGTTTCGATATCAGTTTTCGTGTCAAAGCCACTCGTGTGTTCTTTTTGGTGTTGACCTTGTTTCTGATCCACGGTTTTATCTTTTTGTGTCAAGGCACTGGTTCTCCTTGTCCTGTGCCTTCTATGGAAAAGTTTCTTCACTGGAGATGCTTGTGAACAAGGTCCAGGATCTTCATCATCAAGCTCTTCTGCATCAATGTCACATGCCCCAAATCTTGAAAATGACAGCCTTTTGCCTCGGAGTCTGTAAGGATGGTGTGAAGACTGGGACTGTTTGTGTCCTGCAGTCTTCTTCCCACCAGTGCAGGCTGGAACATAATAAACAGAACATACCTGTATGAGTCTTTGAAGATGTTTATAATACATGTACACGCTAGGGATACTTGAAACACAATATTTAACTTTTTTGTACTCTTTTATTTTGAGGATAATGGATTAAGTACTCATGTGCTTTTTTTTTACATCCAGTCCCCGTGTGTATGCAATTTTGTCATCCATTCCCACCAGCACACAATGGCTTACTCTCCCAGAAAGTGGAATGGGTTTTAACATGTGCGCAAGATGTTCTGCGTGAGTTCGCACACGGGACCTTGGTTTATAGTCTCATCTGAAAGACTTTTGGAGGAAATGGAGTCAGCACTATGTAATTCTAGAGAAAAATCCTCTTGAACAAGATTCAAACCCAGGTCAGCAGATCACAATGCATCACTCTGAGTCTGACCACAGGCTATCCCATCCCCAGAAAGATCAAGCAATGAGTCTTTGGCAAGTTGAACCTGGCAGAAACCATCCTTCTTCCTCAGTTCGTGTCACAGATCTATGACATGCATGTGATTGTGAAGTTGCAGCTTATACGAGTATGTATTTGTGCATGTGGCCATTTTTACCTAACAGTAACATTAACTAAAGTAGCCACCTTCCAACTCTGGGGATATCTAACATCATTAACTTTAGGGAAATAAAATATCCCTCAAATGGACATCCTCAGAGGAAGGCAAACTCACAGTCTCTGTTAGTGTTACCATCAGATCCCAACTTTTCCCAATGACAAATCAGAATGTGGCTGCCTTAATTATGGTGGGTAAAAACAGTCACAAACGCAAAACCTCACGGTCATTGGTGAACCTAGAAAATCTAGCGAGGAATAAAATCAACAATTACAACAACAACAGAAATAACAACTTCATTGCTCTAAGTCTGACCACACCAGCATCGGGCTATTCCATCCCACCATTGAAACATATTTTTCTATAATAAAAAAATATAAATAAAAAAATAAAATAAATTTTTAATTCAGACCTTCAGTCACATTTTGAAGTGGTTCTGAAGTCCACAGCTTCTCACCCCCTGTGGTCAGCATCTTGTCAGGAATCTCTGATGCTTCACTGGTGGTTCCACCATCAGTACTCTGAGTCTTCGTGAACAGTTGAACTTCACTTGCAGGCTGTTTACTTGAAAGCAAATTCTGAACGCTAAAATCAGCAGAAACTACTGGCCTCACTGCAACATCATTCCCTTCAGATCCTCTGCAGGCATCAGGATGGGGCTGAGTCTTGTTGTTAACAGGTGTGTCTGTTAGTTTGACATCCATCACAGTCAAATTAAGTTTCTTATCTTGAACATGCAACATTACACCCGAGATCTTCATACGTACGTAAGGCCTCGGTTCACTTTTAGCATATGATTGAATATGTGTGTCTGTTTCCATCAAAACCTGTGAAAATGCCTGTTCCTGGTTTATTTGTTTCTCCACATTTCACCTGGCCTGTCCAGTGTTGTTTGGTTGTCTGATTTATCCAGTCTTGAACAAAATTTTGAGGTAGAATAAAATCGATGTCACAATCAATGAGATGACAACTGGCATGATCAGTTGCTTGAGACATTATTTCTGCAGATTTTTCTTGAGCAGTCACATCAGCATATTATATCTACTTTCGATTTCGGGGGTCTGTTTATGTTCGCAGGCTTTCCTCAGTCGATATTACGATGAGGCCTAGCCTAATCAAAGAATTAGACATGCGTTTCTTTCCTATTCTTACGGCAATTTTTTCTTGGCTTGAGTACAACTTCTTGTGTTGGAATATCTACCCATATGTGATCACTCATTTAGCCAGACATGGGTGAGAAAGTGGAGCAAAAGTGTTGAAATGTTTGAAAAAAATATACAGCCCTTTCGTTTTGTAAACAATCGACAGTCGTCAAGGGACGCCACTCATAAGGAGTCGAAAAGCAATCGCGAAAAGAACGTAAACTGATAGGTGCACGTGTCCCAGTCTAAATCATGTTTGAAGTACCAAAATTATTTCCAGTCCCATATGGTTCGTAATTAAAGATAACAAAATGTCACTAATACTTCTTTGTTACACAAAAAGGATGACTTTCCCAAGCAATTTAATTCAAATGTTTACGACATGTACACGTAGAGCAATCGGTCTCGTTTCGCTTCTCATAGTCTCAGAATAAGCACACTAACAGTCATGTAACGACCCAAGATCGCCTCTCCGTTTATTTGCGTGGTGCAAGATGAAGTCTTGAATATTTTGAATATATTTGTGAGAGTAAAATCACAACCAGAAGTGAAACGTTTTGCTCGGGAAAGATGCTTTCAAGTGCCAGATTGTATCAGTTTGTCAAAGAAGGATGATCTCTCAGTTTGTGCGCTTCCAAGAACAAAGTTATGAAACCGTTAACAAAATGAAACTAGATAAAGGATTGTGTAGAAAAGAGAGCAGCACATAGATTAGATTTGGGAATTGTACAAATCAAGAGACAGATGCGACACGCTACATATTCCTTCGTAGTATCGGAATTGTGGAAATTAAAAAGCTGTAGGCCCTAAAAGTAAACATCATTTGGCGGTTTAAAAAGAAATAGAAACAGAAGATTAACAAAAGGATCATTGCTTTGAAATCAAGAAGTATGGCCCGAGCTATGGTGAAAGTACCACTTTTGTTCACTGTTCTCCTGGTGAACATGTGTTGTCTCAGTGACTGTCGAACAGTGCAAGGCATTCTAAGTTCAGTGATCGCACGCAAGGAACAAGGCCAGTATCTGTCCTCATTTGCCTTTCATGGTGAGCATACATTTTTTTATTTACAGTAAAAAGGTAAAGGTGTCCCATAACCTCGGCGGTCGTAGGGGAGCAAGGCGTCAGAGACCTCAGCTTCTCTAGGGGCCAGCATATTGAGGGCAGCGCCCATCTCCTCTCCCTTGCTGCTTTACCTTCCCTGACCCTAAAAAGGGCAGGTACCCATTTACAGCTGGGTAGCTGAGGGGACTGTACTGAAGCCAAGGTGCGCAAACGTTCGTCAATCCAACTGGTAAAGTGCTCGACACTGCTTTTAAAAACTTGACCAGGGGAAAGCGAGCACTCTGACCACTTAGCTATCCTGCCCCCATTTACAGTAAAGATAAGCCAAACCCTAGACGCATTTAGTATTTCAACACAAATTCAATTCCTGCCTTGATTTATAACACATTCTGAATATAAATTCTGAAAATTTTCTTGAAAATGATTGTTCAAAATGGCATTAAATTAACTAGTTAGTTATACCAAATTCTTCTTGCCATGTTTTTGCCATAGAGGGCAGACAAAGTGCTCTTTTGTCCCAAATCTTTAAATCCACTTGAACAGTTGTTGAGGGGCGCGATAGCCGGGTGGTTCCCGAGACTGTTTGACTTCAATCCCATGAGGCATGAAGTCGTGGGTTCAAATCTTGGCCATGTCTGGTGAATATAGGGTGGGGATTTTTCAGATCTCCCAGGTCAGCTTCCAGAGCAGGCCTGCCAGTGCCTTAATTGCTTTCGTGTATGTGATGTACACATGCAGAAGATGAACTATGGCGTATGCACGTTTAAGATCCCGTCACTCATGTCAGCGTTTGGTGGGTTTCTGAAACACAAAAATACCCAGCATACACCCCAATGTCTACAGAATCTTCACAATGTTAAAGGTGGTAGAGAAAGGAAAGAAGAATAGTACAACATCTATCTCATTGTCATGTCTCAGGACAATTAAGCTTGAGGTTTCTCTCCATTCCTATAAAACTGGGATGGGAAGTTAGACTAAAGACAGAAAGCAGTCAAGTTGTTATTAATATTCAAAAATAAAATAGATTTTCTTGATTTAAGAGATTGTTTGGTTTCATTCTATCCTTCCTTTGATTCACAATGTCTGAGATGACAATTGAGTGGGATGACTATATATATAGAGCCCTACTGCAACAGATTGTGCAGGATAGGTCTATTCTTCTTCTCAGACTTCTGTCATGTGATATGGTGTTCTTGTCTCTGTCAGTCTGTGGAACCTTTTTTCATGTTTTTGATTGTGAGCAAGACTGATGATTTAACAGTTTGGATCTGATACACTATATATATACAGAGATAGTTGGTAAGAGCAGCTACAGTATGGGGCTTAGCCAGAAATTAATGTGTTCATGCTAATAGATGATAAGACTATATATATATACAATTTTTCTGTAACTACCATTTCTTATTACTTCATTAGTGATGAAATATTTTAAACTGAAAGGAAAAAAGTTCTCAGAAAGAAAAAGTAAAATGTTCAATTGAAAACAAGTCACACATTTTGATGAAAAGTCTTTCTGTTCCTTTTTCGTATTATCATCTTTTATCATAAATGAAAAGTATATGTCTTCAAACGCTGAAAATTTCTGTTGGAATTGGCAGGGGAAGCCGTGGTGAATGTGACGCTGAATGCCACATCACAAGCCCATGGTCGGCTGTTGCTGTACCACAGGGAGGATTGGCGGGATGCCTCAGAGGATCGAGACTGTGCCCGGCGTTTGGGCAAAGCTCGAGTGGTTTGTAAGTTTTAGTGGGCCTAGTGATCTGTGCGAGAATGTGTGTCTGTCTGTCTACATGTATGCCTGTCTCACTCAGTCACTGTGTGTTTTTTTGTGTGTGTGTGTGTGTGTGTGTGTTCTGTGCATGTGTGCATGCGAGAGTGCATGTGTGTGTGTATGTGTGTGTATGTGTTGTGTGTGTCTGTTAGAGAGAGAGAACCAGTGTGTATGTGTGTGTGTGTGCATGCGTGTGTGTGTGTGTGTGTGTGTGTGTGTGTGTGTGTGTGTGTGTGTGTGTGTGTGTGTGTGTGTGTGTGTTAGGGTGGTTTTTTGGTGTGTTTTTTTGTTGTTGGTTTTTTTTGGGGAAAATTGGAAGTCCACACACCAGGCAAGGAATACAGTGTTATTTACTTAATTAAGGTCATTGACTGGAAAAGACATAAACTTATTATTTATGTGTGCACACACACACACACACACACACACACACACACACACACACACACACACACACATTACACTTACACATGTATCCGGGAAAGCACTAAAAAAAAAAAGTATCATTATCATCATCATCATCATGATTAACATCATCATCATCATCATTAACATCATCATCATCATCATCATCATCAGTAGTACTAGTAGTAGTAGTATTGTTGTTCTTGTTCTTATTGTTTTTATTATTATAATTATCATCATCATCATCATTATTTTTTCCAGTTCTGCTGAACAGCAATGACAGCCAGGTGAAGGTGCCCCACTCGTCCTATCCCCGCATCTGGCACATTATCTATGTGGACGAGTTCACTTGTCAGGAGGGGGAGCAGGGTGTGCTGACAGGGCTGCTGGCCATGACGCCGGACTTTGTGCAGTGTCGCCTGGTGCTGCTGAACCCTGACGCTCTGGGCAACCCTCTGGAACACTTTGGGGATGAGGAAACTGGTAAGAACAAAGATAGATAGACAGAGCGCGCACGCACGCATGCACACACGCAGGCTCACACGCATGCACGTACACACACGCACGCACGCATGCACGCCACACACACACACACACACACACACACACACCACACACACACACACACACACACACACCACACACCACACACACATCACACTCACACACACACACACACTACACCACACACACACCACACACACACAACACAACACACACACACACACACACACACACACTTCCCCATCTGATATCGCTATTTAGTGGAAGAATGTTTACGCAGTCTTCCTCAGGTCGCTGAATAGCGTGCACCTCTGAAGGATGTGCTCGCCTGTCTGGTTTTCTTTACCACAGGCACACAGGGGAGAAGGAGCAAGTTTCAGCTTTGTGGACATGTAGTGGTTAAGTCTGTTGTGCCCAGTGCGGAGTCTGCATTAGCCCATGATTGCGTGCTATTTTATGCATGTGTCCATATGTAGGTGAAAATTAAGGTGTGGGAAATGTTTGCCTGTGTGTGGGATATGAATTAACACTATGTTCTTTACATGTTGACTGTTTTTAGCTATGCTTGCTTGTAGTAACCCACATGAATTTCTCACCCTTTTTGAGACAATAACCTCTTTACTGCGCTGTTAATGAACAGCGTTCATCATAGAAACTGTCGCCAGCAATGCTCAGTTGACGATCACTGTTCGTCATGATTCAACGCTCTCTCTGTGTTTCATCCAGCATGTGCCTGAGCAAACTATGATAGCAGTGAAGGGTTAAAGATTTCATATTTGTATTCTCCAGGGGGGTGGGATTGCTCAGTGGTCAGAGCACTTGCTTTCCCAAAGTCAAGTTAAGCAGCGCCGAGCGTGGTTACCAGTTGGATGGGTGACCGTTTGCATGCCTTGGCTTCAGTACAGTCCCTCCCAGTTCACCCAGCTATAAATAGGTAACTGCTCTCTTTAAAGGTCTGAGAACGTAAATCAGCGAGGGAGAGGAGATGGGCGCCGCCCTCAATATGCTGGCCCCTGGAGAAGCTGAGGTCTCTGACACCTAACTCCCCTACAGCCACACAGGTTATGGGACACCTTTACCTTTACCTAACTGTAAATAGTCACACACTTTAAGTATGAGTTTTAAATGTGACGAGATGATAGCCCCGATAATTATGGCCTGTGCGGTCGGTGGGGCTCTAAGCCACATCATTGCATTGGATTGGACCTTTTACCTTTTTTTATTCTCCAGGTCTGCTGCGATTCTACCAGCTGCTGACGGTGGCGTATTTCGTGGTGGCGTGCGCCTTTGCCCCTCGCCTGCACCAGACCCTGAGCAAAGGGGGGCCCATGCAGCTGGTGATCCAGCTCCTGACTGTGTCTGTGGGGCTGCAGGCCATGGGGGCTTTCCTCATGGTGCTCCACCTCAGCAGGTGAGAGGGGGAGGGTGGGTAGGTAGGGGAGGAGGAGGGGGGGGGAGGTATGGGGGGTTGGAGGGGGGATGTGGCCATGGGGGCTTTTCTCATGGTGCTGCATCTTAGCAGGTGAGGGAGGGGGGTTGGGAGGGGAGGGGGGGGGCTGGGAGGGGAGGGGGGATGTGAGTGTGTGTGGGGAGGGGGGGGCTACAGGCCATGGGGGCTTTTGTCACGGTGCTGCACCTTAGCAGGTGGGGGGGGGAGGGGGCAGTTGAGGTGGGAGGGGGGGGGGTGGGAGGAGGAGGAGGGGGTTGGGAAGGGGAGGAGGGTGAGCAGGATGGGGGATGTGGAGGGGGGGGTAATGTGAGTGTGTGTGGGGGAGTTGAAGGCCATGGGGACTTTTCTGATGGTACTGCTGCACCTTAGCAGGTGAGGGGGGGAAAGGGGTGGGTAGGGGGTTGGAAGGGGGGGGGGGGGGGTAGGGGGGAACGTGAGTGTGTGGGAAGGGGGGGAGAGTTGCAGAGCATGGGCGCTTTCCTCATGGTGCTGCACCTCAGCAGGTGAGGGGGGGGGGGGTAGGTAGGGGGTTGGGAGGGGAGGGGGGATTGGAGGGGGGATGTGGCCATGGGGGCTTTTCTCATGGTGCTGCATCTGAGCAGGTGAGGGGGGGGGGGGGTAAGGGGGAGGGGAGAGAGGGGGAGTTGCTGGCCATGGGAGCTTTTTTGGCAGGTGGGGGAGGCGGGGGGGGAGGGGAGTGTGTGTGTCAAAGTCAAAGTCAAACTGTTATTTTCAGATGGTACATTAAATAAGCAGTGCAATTGTTTGTTTGTTTTCATCAAGCCATCCATCTAAGAAAAAAAAAATGTGTGTGTGTGTGTTTTGGGGTGGTTTTTGTAAAAATTCTCTCTGTATTTTTTTCATTTTTGTAACAGAACATCTCACGGCAGTTTACCCTTCCCAAAATCTGACTCTTTAGTTAGCGCAACGCTGGCTCTGTTATTCTGTGACTAACCCTATCCATTCGGCTACACTGTAAGCGAAATTCCATAGCACAGCAGGCAGGCTGGCTCAGGCTCCCTACTATTTCTCTGTATTTGAGAAACCCACGCTTTCCGATTAATGCGACAAAAGTTTTCATAAAATCTAAAGTTATGTTTCTATGTGAATGTTTATAAGTGCCCAGAGTTGCTCGATATACATGAATTACTCTGTGAAAGAATGGTGATGTAAAACGATCTGTAAGTAGTAAATGTAACAGCTTGAAGTTCCTCATTTGTGTTATTCAGTGTTCGTTGTCTGTGTCTGCTTCATGTGTAGAGCATCTCTGTTAGGCTAGTGTGTGTTGTGTTAGCAGTGTAAGAGTGTGTGTGTATGTGTTGTGTGTGTGTGTGTGTGTGTGTGTGTGTGTGTGTGTGTGTGTGTGTGTGTGTGTGTGCGCGCGCGTGTGTGCGTGCGTGTGCGTGCGTGCATGTGTGTGTGCATACCACGTTCAGTGTAAGAGTGGTTTAGGGATTTTTTGTGATTGTCTTCCATCCTCTGGTCACTTTTCTATTCATATAGATCTAGTGAAGAACAAATTAACAAGCAAACAAAACGAAAGAAAGAAAAAAAAGCTTAGGAAAAGCACATTGTCTGAAATTAAATTTCAATGACAGCATTCATTCTCTCTCTCTCTCTTGGTGTGTGTGTGTGTGTGTGTGTGTGTGTGTGTGTGTGTGTGTGTGTGTGTGTGTGTGTGTGTGTGTGTGTGTGTGTGTGTGTGTGTGTGTGTGTGTGTGTGTGGTGTGTGTGTGTGTGTGTGTGTGTGTGTGGTGTGTGCGCGCGCGCACGCGCGCTGCTGCGCGCGAGTGTGCGTGCGTGTGTATGTGTGTGTGCGCTCGCGCGCGCACACACCTACCTTAAAGTAAAATGTCGGGCGTGCTTTTTGGTTTTATGGAATAATTACTGCCTTAAATCTTTGGTTGAAAAGTAATGTTAGTTATATCTTTAAAAGGGAAGTACATAAAGAGATTTGTACTTTGTGCACTGACCATCAGTATCATAACAGCAACAAAATAATTAGAACGCATAGACCTTAAGACCTACAGATAGGCTATTTTGTGGACCGCCACATATGGTAGACATCTGTGTTATATCACATCTCCGGAAATCTGGCCATTCCACAGGGGGAGGGGGTGGGGGGCGGGCTACGTGCCTCTGTTAGTCTGGTAGGCTACTGTGTAAGGAGCTACTTAACTTCGGTGCAAAAATAGCGCTGTTTGACTGGGACTAAGAGAGACTTTTAGCTATTCTCGCGTTGCAAATTTTGACTCTGGCATTGGGGGATGAGAGGAGGTGAGAAGTGATGCTGGTTTGTTAAGTTTTTCGGCCTCTGCCTTCTTTTCTCTCCCACTGCCGAACTAAAAGTGTTAGAAGGAGTTGGTGTGATCTATTTGATGTTGTTGTTGTGCATTCCCCAGCTTAACACTCTGGGGTCTGTCACCCAGAATGTGCCACACTCTGACTCGCTCATCCCACCTTGGAATCACTGTGAGATTGACATTGCACACTGAATGAGAAATGTGCTTGTATGACTGTTTTCAAATGCCTCGCCTTATAGGCAGCCATACTCCGACTTCAGAGGATATTTGATGATATAATTTTGATCTCAGGTATTCAAAAGACGGAACGGGATCTCCTGCTTTGGAACTGATATCAGAATGTAAGTAGTCTCTGTGGGAGTGTGTGTGTGAGTGTGTGTGTGAGTGTGTGTGTGAGTGTGTGTGTGTGTGTGTGTGTGTGTGTGTGTGTGCGTGCATGTGTGAGTGCGTGTGTGTGTGTGCGCGTGTGTGTGTGAAAGAGACATGGATATGCCTGCATTCATATGCACATGTCTTTACATTTGTGTGTTCTTGACTCTGGGTGTGTAAATCTATGTATACATACATCTTGTGTATGTCTTTGAAAGAGATGTCGGTATACACCTGCAAGTTTAAAAGAACATGTTTCATGTTTTTACCTGTCTGACAAAGACAGGAAACATATGAGTTATACTGATTTTATTTTGAGAGAGGGGAGAAAGAGAGACAAACAGACAGACAGACAGACAGAGACACAGAGACAGACAGACACAGAAACAGACAGAAAGAGGGAGAGAAAGAGAGAGACATACTCAGAGACACAGAGAGAGAGATACACGCACGCACGCACGCACGCACGCACGCACGCACGCACGCACGCACGCACACACACACACACACACACACACACACACACACACACACTCACACCGAACACACACACACACACATACAGAAAGAGAGAGTGAAAAAGCAGGCAGGCAGGCAGGCAGGCAGGCAGACAGACACACAGAGACAGAAATGAGAATGAAAGTAGTGCAGAAACATTTCTTTCATTCTCTCTCTCTCCTCTCTCTCTCTCTCTCTCTCTCTCTCTCTCTCTCTCTCTCTCTCTCTCTCTCTCTATCACTCTCACTCTCACTCTCACTCTTTCTCTCTCCTTTCAGTGGCCATAGTGCTGTCCCAGTTCACCATGCTGATGATGCTGCTCAGCCTCTCTCTGGGATGGACGCTGGCCTCCGCACATTCCGTCTGCCGCTACTCCCACTTCCGTTCCCTGGCCCAACGGCCGGCCGCCCATCTGGTGGGTGTGCTGGGCGTGCTGCAGGTGAGAGAGAGTGTGTGGTGGTGGTGGCCCACAGCACACAATTTTTATTTTATTTATTTACTTTTTTATTTTGCACCACTTTATGTCTAAAAAACTTTTTTTGATAATAGGCAAAAAATAACAATTAAAAAAAATAACAAGATTTTTTTAATATAAAAAATGTTACTTTTTTTTTTTTTTTTTAAATTACCACTTTATGTCACAGCAGATTTCTCTGTGTGAAATTCGGGGTTGCTCTCTCTCTCCCTGGGAGAGCACGTCATCGCCACAAGTACAGCGCCACCCTTTATTTTTATTTTTATTTTTTTTGTCTGCAAGTATATTAAATTATTTTCCCCTAGCAGAGTGGCTTTTTTTTCTACAGAATTTCGCCAGGGACAAATATCTTGTTGCTGTGGGTTCTTTGACATGTGCTAAATAATAAGGTGTAACACACAGGACCTCGGTTTATCCTCTCATCCAAGAGACTAGCACCCAGACCACCACTCATGGTCTAATGGATGGGGGAAAAGTTTTGGGCCCAAACGGGATTCAAACCACCGCACACTTCAACCTGGACTTTTCACTTTCTAGACAGGCATGATACCTCTAGACCAGTGATACAACATCACTCAGTCAAGAGTGCTGAATTTATCATGACCCTGGGGCAGAATAGCTCAGTGATCAGAGCGCTTGCTTTCCATGAGCCAAGGTTAAGCAACATCGAGCGGGGTTACCAATTGGATGGGTGACCGTTTGTGCACCTTGGCTTCAGTTCAGTCACCCAGTTTACCCAGCTGACAATGGGTACCTGCCCTCTTTAGGGTCAGGGAAGGTAAAACAGTGAGGGAGAGGAGATGGGCGCTGCCCTCAATATGCTGGCCCCTAGAGAAGCTGAGGTCTCTGATTTCTTGCTGCCCTATGACCACACAGGTTATGGGACACCTTTACCTTTTTATGTAAAAGAATAAATAAATAAGTAAATAAAAAAACTGTCCAGGGGCTGCTTTTCCTGTGGGAGCAGTATGAGGGGCAGGACAGCCAGCAGTACTAACTAACTAACTAACGGAATAAATAAAAAAAATAAAAATTTAAACTGTCCAGGGGCTGCTTTTCCTGTGGGAGCAGTACGAGGGGCAGGACAGCCGGCAGTACTACGCGCACAGGAGCATGCTGGGAGTGGCCCTGGTGCTGCTGAGGATTTCATTGGCCGGTCTCCTGGCCTGGAACCTGCACGCCACCATCCGCGCCGAGCGTAGCGGTCTGAAGCGAGAGTTCTACACCAACTTCATGAAGGTGAAAAGAGGGGAAAAATGTCTGGTGGTTACATTCTATCTATCTGTCTGTCTGTCTGTCCGTCCTTCCACCCGTCCGTCTGTCCGTCTAACTGTCTGTCTGTCTGTCTGTCTGTCTGTCTGTCTGTCTGTCTACCTA
>CM060347.1:2427955-2432955 GCA_030674155.1 Stramonita haemastoma | reverse complement strand
TGCAAAAGAGTGCAAAAAGGGTACCTAGGTAAATCTTACATACACACACACGAAGCTTTTATCAACAATCTCATGGGAAAGAAGCAGTGTTTGCCGTATCAAAACTATTTTCCAGAGTCCATTGATGCCAGTAGCTGCATGATAGATCACTATAAACATACCCTCCTCTAGCACCGTTATCGCCGCAAAATCGGCTGACCAGACTGAAGGGGAGAGCGCCGGGGCAGAAATTCAGGATAGGGGAAGTGATCGTCAGCAGCTATTCAGTACTGTAAGGGTTAGGGGCTGGACTAGAGAAGGGGTGAACAGAGACGGAAAATTGTCGTGAAAATGTGAAAATTTTGGACTGCTTTATAGTTTGGGCTTGCAGCATTTGGCTTATAAGAAAACAGCAGTGTCTGCCAGTATTGGCTGGTGTTGTTGGGTTGTTTTTTTTACGAATATTGTGTTGAGTTAAATGGTGAGTAATGGTGTGTTTGTGTGGAAAGTGTCGGTGAGTGAGAAAGATAGGGAAAAAAGGGGAAAATTTTGTATTTTTTGGATGGTGGTGGGTGTGGAAAAGATATTTTCAATGTTCATACAATGCATTTATGGATGTGAGTGTGGTGTTCAGAACCCTGCCTTTAAGATCTGACAATCTGTGCTTAATATTTGTCTAGATGGTGGGGTAGTGTGTGTGTGTGTGTGTACTCTTGTGTGTGTGTGTGTGTGTGTGTGTGTGTGTGTGTGTGTGTGTGTGTGTGTGTGTGTGTGTGTGTGTGTGTGTGCATGTGTGTGATTGTGTGTGCTTGTGTGTGTGTGGTGTGACTTTGTGTGTGTGGTGTGTTTTTTGTGTGTGGTGTGTGTGTGTGTGTGTTTGTGTGTGTGTGTGTGTGTGTGTGTGTGTGTGTTGTGTGATGAGTTCCTTAATTAATTATATGGAAAAGTTCGTGGAGCACCATATGCTGTTTTCTTGTTTTGTTTTTGTTGGGCTTTTTTTTTGGTGGGGGGGAGGTGGAGGGGGAGTTTGGATGGATGCTATGCGTTTCATTTTCCTATGCCAAAAAAGCCCCCACAAAAGGACTGTGAATATTTTCTCTTTTTTTTTTCACCGTTTTATCTTTTTTTTTTTCATTTTTAATCTTTGCAAATTTTGGTCAAGAAGTGTATCATTTTCTCAATGTATTCAACCTTGTATGACCTTCATCCATTGCTGGGATATGTGTACACACAGAATGGCTGAACAATGGTGACAAGTCATGTCAGTATTACCGCAGGTCTGATATATGTGTGCTTCTCCCCGAGCTGGAAACTGTTTGAAATTCATGCAGAAAAATCTGCATGACTGAAAGGGGTTTGCAACACAATCCATTACAGTACAATAGAGTTCAATGCAATATGATACAGTACAATGCAATGAACACCAAGTACAATAAGTTCAATGCAATACAGTACAATTCTATATAATCAATGCATTGTAAATCAATACAGTAATACAATGCAAACACATGACACGTACTATATAAATCCATATAATGCATGTAATGCAGTACAATACAATTAATCAATGCAATGTGAATCAATACTGTGAAATACAATGCAAACATGTGACACAGTACATACAATCCAATATAATGCATATGTAATGTGATGTAAAGCTGTACAGTATGATGTAAGGCAGTGCAATGGAATACAATGCAGTGCAGCGCAGTGCACTGAACTACAACAAAAATTACTACACACACGAACTATGACGACACAACATGACATGACACACGCGCCCTACACTAACACACACACGACCATACACTACACTACACTTCACTACACACACTACACTACACTACACTACACTACACTACACTACACTACACTATGCTAACAACACTACACTACACTACACTATGCTACAATTGCTACACTACTACACTACACTATCTACACTAGCTACCCAACTACACTACACTATATACACTACACTATGTACACTACCCATACCACACCACACCACACCACACCACATCACATCACATCACATACACTAGCTTGATGTTCCACAAACTACAGTAACACTACACTACATACACACACTACACTACACTACACTACACTACCTACACTACACTACACACACTACACTACATTCACTACTACACTACAAACTTAGTTAATACACATGATAGAACGCAATTCAACCCTATAGAATGCAACATACCCAACACAATACGACATCAGCACAACACAATACGACACAGCACAACACAGTACATACAACACGTACACAGCACAACACAACACAGTAAATACAACACAGCACAAACAATACAATCAAGTACCACAATACAATACAATACAACACGAACACCTTGTCAACCTTCATAGTCCTTCTGTCCATCCAACCCCACCTGTGTCCTCAGTGCCTTCTGTAAATAAACAATAATAAATAAATAATGTAATACATGAACAAGGAAATTGTGTTCAACTGTTTGTCAGGTGTATCTGTAATATCAACGGAAAAGAAATGAAGGATTGATGACATTTTTACGTTGATTTGTTGAAATTGTAAACTGCTGTATTTGATACGTTGTGAATCATGGAATCTACTGCCAAAATGTCAGGTCTGAGTATAGCTGTGTTTGTGTTTGAAATGTGATGAGGTGACAGCCCCGATATGGCCTGTGTGGTCGATTGGGCTTTAAACAACATGATTGGATTGGAATATGTTACACATGTATGAATTTTTAGTTTGCTGTTTTTTTTAATGATGTCATATCTTTTGAAGTCTGCAGTTTAGAAATGTCTTTTGTTTTGAGTTTTCCTGCAAGATTGATATAGAGGATAGGTAGAAATATGTTTTTGTTGTGAAAAGTTTGGGGGGAAGAGTTAGTGTGTGTGTGTGTGTGCGTTGCGGTGCGTGGTGTATGTTTTAAAGGAAAAAATCATGGGGAAAAAAGCTTGAATTGTTTGTGGCTTTTTCTGTTTGTTTTGTTTTTTTGTAACATGTTTTTCATGTATGAAATGAGGTACCTTGTATTTCTGTATATTTTTTATATTGCGTGGACATTCTTTTTTGTTGTTGTTAATTTTGAAATGTTTCAACATAACATATGTAATATCATGCACACTATGTACATAGTAATGCCTTTGTGATCTTGAAAAGTACACAAAGTTCTGAATCAAAAAGACGTGTCTCATTTTTGTGCTTTTATAACCATGAAGTGTTTGTTTGCATGAGGGTGTTACTTGTGTATGTGTGTCTTTGTGTATCTGTGTGTGTGTGTGTGTGTGTGTGTGTGTGTGTGTGTGTGTGTGTGTGTGTGTGTGACTTACATGCATGTGTGTGTGTGGGGGGGGGGGTACATGCATATGTGTGGGGGGGGGGGGGGGGGGAACGTGTGTGTGTGTGTAAAATATACAAGGTATATCTGTGTGTGTCAATCAGGTGATGTCAAATTGGACCTTATTGATGTTAAGGTTTATACAGTTTTGTGTGTGCGTGTGTATCTTTTGTATGTGTTTGGGGGGAGGGGGGAAGCTTGCTGCATTGTTGAGTGTATATATATGTTTGTGTGTGTGTGTTCTTTATTAATGCAATATTATACAAATAGGGCAGTGGCGAAATCTGACGATTGCTTTAGAGGAAAAATTCTATGCTATGTTTTATGCATGTTCTTTTGTTCATTGTCAGTCTTAGTCATCATGTTTTGGGCTCTTTTTTTTTATCCAATGTGTATGTTGTGTACTTTCTCTGTGTGTGTATGTGTGTGTGTGTGTGTGTGTGTGTGTGTGGTTGTCTGTGTGTGTGTGGTGTGTGGACATTACATGATGTGTGTGTGTTTGTGTGTTTATTTATTTATATTTTTTTCTATTTACGAGGATAATGGGATAACATCTTGTGCTTTTTACATCCAGTCCGTGTGTATGCAGTTTGTAAATGCCATCTGTTCATCCAGCACACATGGCCTCTTTACGAAAGTGGACAGGATTTAGTTAGTCGCAAGATGTTTGCGTGCGTTTGCATACGGTGGCTCGGTTTTAAGTTCATCCGAAGGATGTGGGGAGAGTGGGTCAGCACTGATGTTAACTCCGGGAATAGATCTCCTCGCCAGACTTGAACCCGGGTCGTCAAATTGCAGCGCAATGTTTGACCACTAGGATATCCGTCCACCGTGCTATGGTGTGTGTGTGTGTGTGTGTGGAATACATGCATGCATGCACGCATGTGTGTGTGTGTGTGTGAGGGGAGTGTTGTGTGTGTGTGTGTGTGTGTGTGTGTGATGTGTGGTGTGTGTGTGTGTGTGTGTTGTGTGTGTGTACTCTGCACATATGTGCATTATACTGTACAAATAAATGTATTTACTTTTTATAACAATCTATGTAGGTAGTTTTCTGGTTGTGCATTCTATTTTGGTAATGATCACCCTGTCCACATTTCAGTTTGTCTTTTTTTTTAAACTTTTTTTCATGTTGGTTGTGTGAGCACTATAATAAATGAAGCTTTTCTTTTGTATTTCATGCTTTTTTCTTTTTTTATTCTGGCTTTGTATGTTTTCTCTTTTCTGCAATAATCGTTTTTTCGGGGGGGGGGGGGGGGGGGGGGGGAGAGTTTTGTTGTTTGTTATCATTTTTTGTTTATTTTTTTAAGACGCTTTTTCTATTTTGATTGTGTGTCTGTGTGTTCTTTCTTTCTATTCTTTTGTATCGAGGATATGGGGTATAGGATAATGTGTGTGTCTGTGTGTTCTATTCTTTCTATTCTTTTGTATCGAGGATAATGGGGTATAGGATAATGTGTGTGTGTATGTTGTGTTTCTATTCTTTCTATTCTTTTGTATCAAGGATAATGGGATAAGGGATAATGTGTGTGTGTGTGTCTGTGTCTGTGTCTGTGTCTCTGTGTGTTAATCTAAAGTTGTCATCAAATATGATCATTCAAACAGAATGGCTGATGTCCTCAGCACAACATGGGTTTAATTTGTCTCCTGGAATCAGCAGTTTACATCAGGAAATCTGCTTGTTGA
>CM060347.1:2397955-2425455 GCA_030674155.1 Stramonita haemastoma | reverse complement strand
CCACTATAAAGGTAGCTGCTTTCTGACTTCGGGGAAATTTTCCCCTTTTAATGAATGATAATTACGGTTGACATCAGTCTCAGAAGACTATGGAGTTGCGCCCTAGGCTCTAGAGCACAAAAACCTGGGTAGGTAGGCTAAGTATGAAGAGCAAACTGTTACCCATGCAGCAGACCCCCCTCTCTCCACATCGCTGGAATGGTCCATTCGAAAGGCAATCGCCGATACGAATGGTTCCAGTACCGTCGCAGGAGCCGCCAGAACGTTGCCACACACAGCCCCTATAAATGCCCTGGGGACTCCAACTCCCCGATTTTTCCTCAGGATGGTGTTTAAACACGACACACGGTGTGCATACTGTTTTGTTGTGTTGTTGTTGTTGTTGTTGCCATTGGTTCTATAAGCTGCTCTTTCCCATAGTGTACATATGATGATTATACTGGAAAGCACAAGGCATGACCCTTTCTCTAGTGAAGGAGGAGTCAGTCCAATCCTATCTTCTTGGTTATTGCCCCACCGACCACAGAGGTGTACTGGGGCTGTTACATTGTCAGAGTTTTTTTTCTCTGAGAATAAAGCTGTGCAGCTACACACAGATTTTTTTTAAAAACTGAGTTTAAAACCAACTCTACTGCCATTCCTTATATTAACACCCTGGCCCCCTAGTCTTTGGATGAGACGATAAACCAAGGCCCCGTGTGTTACCATATTTAGCACACGTAAAAGAACGCTTGGGTGACTGAAACAGCTAGCAACATCACTGAAGCTGTGCAACAAACGCAGAGAACTGAAGCAAAAGAAGGAAGAGGCTGAAGGTGCAAAACTATACAGAGAAATCAATCAAGTTAATAAAAAAAAAAAAAAGGCATGAGAAAAGCAAAGGAAACATGGATTGAAGAACAATGCAAAAGTCATCGAAGAAAACCTGAGAAATTCAACAGCAAGAAAGCTTACTAGCTGTGGTGAAAGCTCAAAACAAGGGAGAACCACTACCATCCAAGACAAAGCAGGGAATGTCTCACAGATCAAGATATTTTAAAGAGGTGGACAGAGTACTGCTCTGAGCTGTACACTCACACAAACTGGAGACCCCAAGGTGTTAGATGTCCCTCCACCAACCAACCAACCAGCTACCCTATCCTATGCGAAGAAGTTGAAAGTGCAATAAAATCACTAAAAAGAGGGAAGTCAGCAGGAATGGACAACATTCCATCAGAACTGATGCAACATCCAAACTTGTCACTTCTCTTATTCTTTCACGTCTGGACTATTGCAATTCTCTTTTAGCTGGTCTGCCAGCTTCATCCATCCACTCCCTCCAACGTATACAAAACTCTGCAGCTCGTCTAGTCCTCAGAGAGAAAGAATCTGAGCACATTACCCCTCTCTTGCGATCTCTCCACTGGCTGCCCGTAGCACAGAGAGTGATCTACAAGATCAATACCCTCTGTTACAAATGTCTCCACAGGACTGCACCCTCCTACCTCTGTGAATGTTTTCACTTATACACACCTTCTCGCTCCCTCCGCTCAGCTGCAGATACTTTGTCCTTAAGAATACCTAGATTCAACCTATCTACCGTTGGCCGCCGCTCTTTCTCTGTTTCTGGTCCATTGATCTGGAACGATCTTCCTCCCTCCCTCCGGCAAAAGCCTACTTATGACACTTTTAAATCCAACCTCAAGACACACTTATTTCAAACCTAAGATTTCCATCTCTTGTCCACCCCCGCCTTCGACATCTACCTGCCAAAGTGTATAGCCTTCGTGTGTGCGCGCGCGCGCGCGCGCGCGCGCGCGCGCGCGCGCGCGCGTGTGTGTGTGTGTGTGTGTGTGTGTGTGTGTGTGTGTGCGTGTGTGTGTGGTGTGGTGCGTTGTGTGTGTGTGTGTGTGTGTGGTGGTGTGTGTGCTTGCGCGCATGTGTGTGCGCTTGCGTGTGTGAGTACGTTGGGATTGTTAGGACCATAGATTGCTATTGATTGCTTGTGTGATGTATAGGTCGAATGTAAGCGCTTTGATTTGTTTTACAAAATATAGCGCTGTATAAGTTTCATGTATTATTATTATTATTATTAGAACTGGTCCAAGAAGGAGGAGAGACCATGATAGAGTCGTTACTATCTGCAATAAGATCTGGACGACAAGGGAGTGGCCAACACCTTGGAATCAGTCCTGATTATCACTCTCCCGAAGAAAGGCAACTTACAACTATGCCAAATTACCCTACCATCAGCCTGATCAGCCATCCAAGCAATGCCATGCTAAGAATCCTCCTGAATAGACTAAAGCCTCAAACTGAGGAAATCATCAAAGAAGAGCAAGCAGGGTTCAGAGCAGGACGGAACACGACTGAACACATTTCAACCTTAGAATACTCTGTGAGAAATACTTGCAACACCAACAAGATCTTTACCACGTCTTTGTGGACTTTAAGAAGACGTTAGACAGAGTCTGGCATGCAGCTCTGTGGGCAACCATGAGACTGTATAACATCAATGCCAACCTGGTCAGAACCATAGAATGCCTGTATAACAAGGCAACCAGTGCAGTCTTCTATGACAACAGCACAAGAGATTAGAACCACAACTGGAGTACAATTGATGTCTGCTCTCTCCCACCCTCTTCAACATTTTCAAAGAGAGAATAATGGCTGATGCACTTGAAAAATCATGAGGGAACAGTCAGCATTAGGACAATCACAAACTTCTCTTTTGCCAATGACATTGGCGGCCTAGCTGGAGAAGAACAAGAGCTAGTCAGCATGTTAAGTCACCTCGATGAAGCCTTTTCGGCATAATTATGGCATGCAGATCAGTGCAGAGAAAATCCAACTGATGATAAATAGCGCTAATGGCATCAGCAATGACATATATTATAGATGGTAAGAAAATTGAGACCATCCATGGCTTTAACATCAAATATCTTGGAGCTATAGTATCAGATGATTTTGTTTGATTTTGATTTGTTTTTACAAGATATAGCACTATTTTAAATTCCATGTGTATTTATTATTATTATTATTATTATTATTATTATTATTATTATTATTATTAGATGAAGGATACAAATGTGAAATTCTCTCCAGGATAGCCCAGATCACAGCTGTAATGACCAAACTGAAAGTCCTCTGGAACCACAACATTGCCATCAGCTTCAAGATCAGACTGATGTGTTCCCCGATCTTGTCCATATTTCTTTTAAATAAATAAATCTCCCTTTTTTTCAAAACCATTTAACCATAGGCCAATATCAGTATTATCAAATATATCAAAACCTATTGAAAAACAGATACACAACCATCTTGTCCAACATTTAGAACATTACAGTCTTTTAATTGATGACCAGTCAGGATTCGGGAAAAAACATTCACGCCACCCAGCTCTTATTATCCTTGTAGACACTTGGCACAAAAACATAAATAATAATGAACATTGTAGAGCCCTCCTTGTTGATTTTGCCAAAGCTTTTGATGTAATCCACCACGAACTGTTATGCAGAAAACAATCACTGTTTGGCATATCTAATAACAGTCTGATGGTAAGCAAATCATTCCTGCGTAACAGACAACAATATGTTTTAAAAATACCTTTATAGCATGTACACTACCTGTAAATATGGAATACCACTAGGGTCTGTTTTAGGCCCTTTTATTGGCAATATATGATAATGACCTTCCTTTCTACATCAAAAAATCATGTGGAGTTTTTTGCAACGACACTACCATTCGTATTGGTAACACCACTACCTACCTCATTACAAAGTAGCATTAATGCTCTAAGCAAAACTTATGGTGCAATTATAACTATTATGTCACTTAACCCCTCAAAAGACCTAGTCCCACAGATCATGGAGGCACCACTGAAGATTTTGCTACCAGCTTTCTCCACTCCCATGGTCCTCCGCCCTCCATAGCATATTGCTCCACTCAAGGCCTGTCCACTCTCTGATGTTGTCTTCCCATCGTTTTCTCTGTCTGCCTCTTCATATTCCTCCTTTTACTGTTCCCTGTAGGATAGTCTTGGCCAGTCCAGATGTTTGTGTGATGTGCCCTACCACCTTAGCTTGCGTTTTTCACAAAGTCAGGAGCTCTTCATATGGTCGGATGCATGTTTAATTCTGTTTTTCACTTACTCATTTGTTATGTGATCTCTGTATGAAATGCCAAGAGATTTGTAAAAGCATCTCATTTCCATTGGCTATATCCTTCTTTCAGTGTCTGCTGTTATGGTCCATGTTTCACATGCATGCAAAAATATGGACATGATCAGGGAATGCATCAGTCTGATCTTGAAGCTGATGGCAATGTTCTTGTCATTCCAGAGGACTTTTAGTTTGCTTATTGCAGATGTGGTTTGGGCAATCCTGGAGAGAGTTTCAGGTTTTGATCCTTCATCTGATACTATAGCTCCCAGATATTTGAAGCTATGGACCATCTCGATTTCTTACCATCTATAATATGTCATTGTTGATGCCATTGGCACTATTTGTCATCGCTGGGTTTTCTCTGCACTGATCTGCATGCCATATGCCAATGAGGCTTCATCAAGGTGATTTACCAGGCTGACTAGCTCTTGTTCTTCTCCAGCTAGGCCGTCAATGTCATCGGCAAAACGTAAGTTTGTGATTGTCCTGCCTCCAATGCTGACTGTTCCCTCATGATTTTCAAGTGTATCAGCCCTTATTCTCTCTAAGAAGATGTTGAAGAGGGTAGGATAGAGCAGAATCTTTGGTGTACTCCATGCTTATTACATCTGGACAAAAAAAGACAAAACATGACAACTAGATTTCCACCTATAATTATCAACAATGAAACTATTGAGGAAGTTGATAACCATAAACTCCCAGGTATTATGATAGACAACAGCCAATCATGGATGGCACACATAAATAAATCGTGCAAAACAGTTTCCAAACAAGCTACAAACTTTGCAAAAACAACACGTTATCAAGGTACTAAATAAAGGAATATTGATGCATAAAACTAGGGACTGGACATGCTCCACAAACTTCCAATCTAAATTTCATATGATTCCCAGATCCTACTAAATTTCAACCACCAATCCCTAGAATTGACCTTGAATCAAGCCTGACATGCTCTGGTAGCCTACACTGGAACACACTACCAAAACATGTGAAAACATCTCAAAGTAAAGAAACTTTCAAGAAAGCCATCAATACCCACCTCAAAAGTACTAATTAATATGCTAACACAACAGTCCTATTACCACATGTGCATCAGAAATTTTCAAAATTTTTAGAAGAGCATATTTAAATACCTTTTCAGATCATCTAAAAATCTACACTGATGGTTCCCTTCTGAATACTAATGAGGCGATGCGGCTTTCACCATTCCATGTTAAAAGCAGAAGGATCTTTCAGCCTGGAAAGCATAAATCTATGTTTAAAGCTGAGCTTGCTACACTGTTATATAGTTTGTGGTGTACGACGTTAGCCTACTTGACTGCCCTTATAATATTTTCAGCATACTTGAGTGTGTTGATTCTAAATCGGTCTTAGTACTTAGCAATGCTAATCTTAAAGTGAGAAAAAACCCTTCTCATTGAAATCAGTTATCTGGTGCATTTTGTTATTTTAAGAAGTAGTACTGTAACTTTTTGTTGGGTTCCCTCACACAGTGGAATCTATTTTAATGAAAAAGTAGACATCCTTGCAAAATAAAAGGCAGGTATAGAAATGACTCTGTGAAATAGATGTGCATTATCTTTGCAGAGGATACAGCTTGCTGCAATATGCTGCTAGTGTCAGAACATTGCGCTGGCAATTGAAGACCGGTTCAATCCGGTCGAGGAAATTTTCTTCCTGAGTAACACAGTGCTGACTCCACTCTCCCAAAAGTCCTTCGATGAGACTTTAAACGAGGCCACCGTGTGCGAACGCAGCAGAACATCTTGCGCACACGTTAAATCCTGTTCCCTTTTCGTAAGATAGGCATCGGTGCCGGTGACAGATGACAATATTACAAACTGCATACACACGGACCGGATGAAAAAAAGCACATGATTGCTATTCTGTTATCCTCGAATAAAAGAAAAAAAAAAAATAAATGCTTGTTGGAAGCATTTCAGAAGGAAGATCAGCGATTCTAGCTATCATTTTTATGATAGCAGTACAGGTAATATGATACATTTTCCAAAGATATTAATTTCTGGCAAAGTCTGTGGTTGGTAAAATTGCAGAATGTGTTATCCATCATGTACAGATTTAAACCAAATGCTTTCAAGACGAAATACTCCAAAGATGTACACTACATAATTATGTGGTGATAAGATAACAAAATAATGGTCATATTCTTCATTGTGGATATCTAAAAACATTTTACCTGCTGTGCCTAATCTATCACTGGATTAGTTTTTGTCTGAACCATTGCAATTGTTGGACATTGTGTTAGCGCTAATAAGGAGTAAGATAATTCGGAATTTGTAGTTTGTTAAAGTTTTTTCTTTATTTTCAACTTCGCTATAGACATTGTTTTCAGCTATTGTTCAATTTTTGGTGTTTAGATTTTTTTTTCGGGGGAGTGTCTAAAATCACTTCATGCCAATAGACGTTAAACTGAACACATCACAACTGTGCTATTATCACATGTGCATCAGAATTTTTTTTATCAAGCAATGGTCATCTATCTCTTTTGTTTAAATATTTATGAAAGTATCCGTTTGAAGATCATGTAGCTGAATTTATATATATCTCCTTTCTTTAAATCATAGGTTGGACTTGAGTTCTTGGTGTGTGTTTTTTTGTGAGGGAGGGGGCTGCTATAATTTTCGTTTTGGTTTTGGGTTTTATCTGTTTGTTTGGTGGAGGTTTTTTGTTTGTTTATTAAAAAAGAAAGAGTTTTGTTAGTCCCTAATCAGGACAAGGGCCGGATGAAAAAAAACTAAGTATGTGAATGTTGATCGGTCACCCTTGGAAAATAATGTTGTTTATTGATTGATTGATTGATTGATTGATTGATTCTCTCTCTCTCTCTTTCTCTCTCTCTCTCTCTCTCTCTCTCTCTCTCTCTCTCTCTCTCTCTCTCTCTCTCTCTCTCTCTCTCTCTCTCTCTCTCTCATCCTTCGGATGAGACTTTAAACCGAGGCCCCGTGTGCGAACGCACGCAGAATATCAATGCGCACACGTTAAATCCTGTTCCGCTTTTCGTAAGAGTAGGCCATCGTGTGCCGGTGAGAACAGATGACATTTACAAAAACTGCATACACACGGGGACTGGATGTAAAAAAGCACAAGAGTGCTTATCCCATTATCCTCGATATAAAAGAATAAATCAAATCTCTTTCTCTCCTTTTACAGTGTATTATTTCCATGTGCATTAACGCAGAACCAAACCGACGTCTCCCTGCAAGCAACTGTACATAGAGGCTGGAATTTTTTTTTTTTTTAATCGTGATATATATGCTTACAGCAAGCTGAAAGAAATAAACCAGCCAGTTAGACCCTGATTAAGAGAAGAAAAGATAAAGGAAAAAGAAAGAAAGAAAAAGGTAACAAACAAACAAACAAACAAACAAAAACCTTATCGCTGTCAACGCTGACTCCCTGTGCTGCACGTGAAAATGAACTCGCTCACCCAGGGAGCGTGTTGAGCTGTGAAGCCAAGCTGACATTTTCATTTCTGATTTGGCGACCACTGACACAAGATTGTGCTGTAAGCCTGTACGCATGCAAAAACTCCGCGCCATGCATCGTCACCACATTGTACAGTTTTCTACCTGAGGCTAAAGGTAAGTTGTTTTATTTTTGTGTAATGGGCTGATTTGTTATTCATGATCATGTTTGAAATAATGATAGGCCTATAGGGAATGTGTAAAGGGCTAGAGCAATATCTTTAAAAAAAAAAAAAAAAAAAAAAAGTCTTGCACTCAACCCTTTCTCACACTTTAACAAATTCTAATTTACACACAGAAACGCACACACACACATGGTTATATACTGTGGTGGGGTAATGGGGATTTCGGCTGCTGAATGCAGGGGCAGATATGAGATGAAACAAAGAGGGAGGGGGGGGGGATCTTAGGTTGCAAATAATGTCATGAGGCTGGATTTTAAAATTTAAAAAAAGCTTGTTAGGTTGTAGAAAAATTTGCTTAAATCATTATCACGGTGGGGCAAGATTTCTGTGTGATCCCACTTCCAGGACTGGATTTCCTTTTTTTTTGTTTTTGTTTTGGGGTTTTTTGTTGTTGTTTGTTTTGAATCTGTTTAAAGAATAAAGTAGTAAGCACTCATGTGCTTTTTCACATCCAGAAAGTAAGATAGGCCTTTATTATAGCTCTTTCTATTCAAAATTTTCAACTTTTATGTGCCGCAATCTATACTGTGTGTGGTGTGTGTGTGTGTGTGTGTGTGTGTGTTAGCCTTCAAGTAGGGTGGGCGTAATGCTAACAACGGCCAAACTGGCGGCCAAAAACTGAATGGCAGTCTTTTTTTCAGTAAAGAGGAAGTTGTTTGATGGAACAGTCTCTAAATCAGATAGTGACACTGGGACTGGCCTAATAGAACCAAACCGAACCATCTCCTTTACCATTAGGCTAAACAAGGACTGCTCCCTTTGAAAACAAGAAGTAATGCGCACCTCCCTTTCGTATAATGCAAATGGCGGATTGTTTGAGTGCATACTAGTTTTCATTTCACTTTCAGGTTTTATCGTGTGTGGCTGTGTTTAGTGGCTTTTAGTGTCATTTGGTTTCATGTTTTAGTGAAAACTATGCCCAGTGAAACAAAATGTGGGCCCTCAAAGCAAAAAAGCGTAAATTCTGTGGAAATAGGCACAAAGAGGCAGACTGAAGTAGTAATGAAAATAGAACATGGAGAAGCTGTACGGTAAGCTAAGTTTTGCAACCAGTGAAATACAACTTTGTTGGAACAAAAACTAAAGAACCACGACGTGTAAAACTGAAGATTCATATTGCATAGGATGACACCTTCTCTGGAAAAATGTAAACGCTAAACAGTGAATCACAATAACTGCATTTTCAGGTAGTTCAACATTCCTCACAGTTAAAAGTTCATCAGTTGGATATGGACTGGCATAAGCTGAACTTATGCTGCTGTGTGTGGAATTTATACAAAGTCTTCCATTTTATTGTAGAATTGGAGTAAAGGTGTAAATTTTACATTAATGTATGTATAGTTGACTCCTTAAAGTTTTGTGGGACAGCTAAACTGTCAAGGATTGAAGGAAGTTCATTTTTTGAAAATTTTCTGTAGCAGGAGTTTTGCAAACAACCCCCCCCCAAAAAAAACAAACAACCCCAACAAACAACACAGAATTGTCTTGCATTTAACAAGAACACAGTAGGTAGAATTAATTAAAAAGTTTCCATAAGTGCATGCACACCTGACAAATGACATACTTGCATACAACACACACGCAGTAGAATACACAGTATCTATCAGTCACAAATAAGATTTGTACTATCCAAAACTAACAGAAATGTCTTTTCAGGTAGGCGCAAAAAAGATCGCCGCTTCAGCCTCCCAACCCACATCCAAAATCCAGAAAGCAGAAAAGATGGGATTCAACTTCAACCTGAAGCACACCACTGCCTTCATCTTCCACTTGACTGAGCTGACCATTTGTCCAACGGAGAAGAAAAAACAAGATCACACTGGTGACAAGTCCAGCCAATAAGCTTCTTGCAGCAGGTTTGCCACTGTGATTGGGGGGGGGGCATGCTACTTCAACTATTATTAAATCGTGAACATATAATATTTATTTTGTATTCAGTGAGATACTTGGCATTATGTCTGTTAAATATACAGTTCAAGTAGGCATACTAGTGAGCAGCAGTAGTTGAGCACACACACACACACTCACATGCACTGCATGCCTTCCGCAAACATGCACTACTGAAAAAAAGGTGGAGGGCGGGAGAGAGATTGGTAGATCATGCAATCAAAAGGAGACTTGTGGCACAATTTAACAAAATTTAATCAGAAGACGCTTGCCTTTGTCCAATCATGTAGATGTACAGAAGCCGAATACCTGGATAATTTGCGGAGCTATCATTCACCATATTTTAGTGTTATAACTTATAACTTGAAAGATGCCTACAGTTGGGTGTGGCAAAACATTCAAATCAGTAGTGTTATGTAGCGAAGGGGTATTGTGCTAGTACTTTACACTAAAGTAGTTTACTTTTCCTTGTTCCTGGCCACAGTTCTGAGGTTCACCAGTGATATTTTGTGGTACATGCGACCGCCCCCCCCCCCCCCCCCAAGACGTGCAGTTTTCAATTTGCTCTCTGTCTCTCTCTGTATCTCTGTCTCTGTATCTCTCTCTCTGTCTCTCTCTCTGTCTGTCTTCTGTCTGTTGTCTGTCTGTCTGTCTGTCTGTCTGTCTGTCTGTCTGTCTCTCTCTCTCTCTCTCTCTCTCTCTCTCTCTCTCTCTCTCTTCTCTCTCTCTCTCTCTCTCTCTTCTCTCTCTCTCTGAGTCCATCTGAGTCCTCTCTCCCTCCCTCTCTCCCTCTCCTCTCTCTCTGTCTCTGCCTCTGCCTCACACACACACACATGCACACACACACACACACACACACACACACACACACACACACACACACACACACACACACACACACTATCACACATTTGTTTTGACTTGATTTTCAGATGCCTTTGCCGTGTTCAGTCTTCAATCTTCTGATCTTGCCTTGTCAGGCCCATGGTGGTAGAGGGTAGGGAATGGCTGACACAGGAAGCCAGCAAAACCTATCGGGGGTTTTGTTTTCTTGGGATCTGGGACATGGAAGACAGTAGGTCTGAAGTCTTCAGAATGAGAGTGAACTTATCCTAGATCTGAATGCTTCAGTTTTCATGAATAGGCTTGCGCGCTTCCAGTTCCCAAAGAACCGAGTCTGCATAATAGGGTGTTATTTTCATGTGAATGTCTCTTCTCTCTCTCTCTCTCTCTCTCTCTCTCTCTCTCTCTCTCTCTCTCTCCTCTCTCTCTCTCTGTCTCTCTGTCTCTCTCTCTGTTGCTCTCTGTCACTGTGTCTCTGTCTCTCTCTCTCTCTCTCTCTGTGTCTGTCTCTCCCCCCCTCTCCCTCCCTCCCTCTCCCTCTCACCCACCCACCCACACCCACTCCCACATGCACATGTGTACACACACGCATGCACACACACACCACACACACACACACACACACACACACACACACACACACACACACACACACACACACACACACACACACACACACACACACACACACACACAATCTTTGCGCACTTCTAGCTCCCCAAACAGCAATAAACTGAATCTGAACAAAGGGTCTCATTTTTGTGTGAATGGGTTGACAGGATTTGGCACAAACAATTCAGGTAGACGGGGAAAAAAGAGCAGTTGAGCTGTCCAATGCAGGAGTTTCTTTCACAGGTTCACAGGCCTCTTGAGTACATTTTTATCTGCTCTCGTCATGTTTTGCCCCCTGAGTTCTGTCGCTGGTTTTAGTTTAGTTTTCGTTTGGACTTCCCTGTTGTTGGTGTGTGGTAGCCTGTGAATGATCACTGGGCACCGATTGCTTCAGCATTGCTTGCTAAAAAATTAGAATGAATAATAAATGTGAATAAAATAAATGTGAATAAAATAAATGTGAATAAAATGTGAATAAAATGAAAGTGAGATAAAATTTAAAAACCAAAAATAATAACCAAACAAAATAAATGAGAGAAAAATTGAGAAATGAAACTAAAAAGTTAGGAATAAGAATAGGAATAAAATGGAAGCGATATAAATAAAAATAAAATAAAATAAATAAACCAACCATAAAATTAGCCAGAAAAAAAAGAGAATAAAATAGAATAGGGATGAAGCAAGAAATCTGACAGCAATCTGGGTGACAGTGATCTCATCATAGAAGGTACCACCACCTACAACAGCGGCTTTGGGACGGCAGTCCCTCTTGAGGTATTGTGACTCGGTTGTCCCGTTCCATTTCTGGTAGGTTTCCTAAAGTCGGGAATTAAGCACCTCCCCTTTTTGACAGTGACAGTGACAGACTTTTAACTTTTTTTGTGACAGTGGTCAAGAGGCATTGTGATGTGGTCGTCCCTTTCCGTTTGTGTTGTTTCTTTGGTCAGGAATCACCATTGCGCTTTGAGACATAGAGGTATTGGATTTGGTCTCCCTTTGTATTAAACAGCAGGCAGAGGTATTGCGATTTGGTCTCCCTTTGTATTAGACAGCAGGCAGAGGTATTGCGATTTGGTCGTCCCTTTAGAAGCAGGCAGTGGTAATTGGTTCGTTCCTCCTTTGTATAAACAGCAGGCAGAGGTATTGCGATTTGGTCATCCCTTTGTATTAGACACAGGCAGAGGTATTGCGATTTGGTCGTCCCTTTAGATAGCAGGCAGTGGGTATTCGAATTGGTCGTCCCTTTGTAAAGCAGAGGAGTTTGGATTGGTCGTCCCTTGTATGTATTAAGACAGCAGGCAGAGGTATTGCGATTTGGTCGTCCCTTTGTATTAGACAGCAGGCAGAGGTTTTGCGATTTGGTTGTCCCTTTAGATAGCAGGCAGTTGGTATTGCGATTTGGTCGTCCCTTTGTATTAGACAGCAGGCAGAGGTATTGTGATTTGGTTGTCCCTTTGTATTAGACAGCAGGCAGAGGTATTGCGATTTGGTCGTCCCTTTGTATTAGACAGCAGGCAGAGGTATTGCGATTTGGTCGTCCCTTTGTATTAGACAGCAGGCAGAGGTATTGCGATTTGGTTGTCCCTTTAGACAGCAGGCAGAGGTATTGTGATTTGGTCGTCCCTTTGTATAAGACAGCAGGCAGAGGTATTGCGATTTGGTCGTCCCTTTGCATTACTGACAGGTTTCCTTATGTCACCACCTACAATGGCTTTGAAATGGTGGTCATGAGGTGTTGCGACTTGGTCATCCCTGCGTTGCTTTAGCCTTCCCTCCCTTTATTAAACATGGGTCCTGACCTGGTGAGTCATTGTGTGGATCACCGGGGAGTCGTCTTGTGGGCCAAGTTCTGTGGATCATCTGAGAGTCTTCTCCATGAGTGGAGCTGTCGTCTGCTCAAGTTCTTGTGGGTGAGTATACGTGAGTATACAGCAGTACTGCTTCAGCTGACTCATACAGGATTCAGGTGTCAGCTTTCAGTGTGGTGTTGTGTTTTTTTGTCGTCTTAGGCATGTTTAGGAGAAAGTTCATTTTCTGGGATTTAAAAAAAAAAAAAAAAAAATTAATATTTTACTGACATCTTGTGGTGCTTGATTGCTGCAGACATGGCAGCCTCTATAGTATATTGATCTGGAATAGAGACTATCACATGACAAATGCCTCCTGGTTTGCAAGTTGTTTTAAAAAATTACTGTTAAAGTGTATTTGATTGGAGTAACTGAATGGTTCATTGTCATATTTTCAGAAGATTAACTCCATAAACTGATTGGAATGGGATTTGACAAAATTAAGAAGTGAGGAATTTTTGTATCTGTACGAATAAGATATTGATATTTTTCTTCCCATTTTTTTTTTCTGACCCAATACTTTAGGGGGTAGGGTGGCATTTTTTAAAAATTGTTTCTGCGTATTTTTTTCTTTTTTATTAAATAACTCAGAGGTTTTCCAATGGTGAAATTTTTGTGTATGCATTAATAGTTTGCTCACTATTAAGGTAGCTGCATTCCAACTTATGAAAGATGTCTAAACACTCTAGTGCATGCAGTTTAAAAAAAAAAGATAAGTAAACATCCATTCTGATCGGAATGATAAGCCTACTCTGCTGAAAGGCTGAACTGGTTTAAATGTGTGCATAAGTTCTGCGCATGTTTGCACATAGGACTGGGATTTAATGTATAGTCTCACCTGAAGGACTGAAGGGATTGAGTACAGGGAACAAACCTTGAAAGGAACTTGTCTTAGTGGTGGCTCAAACAGGAGCTCTATCCTGAGCCGGCAAATCACAAGTGTCCCCTATTTTCCATTTTAAATTGAAGGAAGAGATGTCTAGTACTTTGTACTCGCCCATTCTTTTTTTCTACTTTAGTGTTTTCTTACTCACCTCTCTCCTGGTAAATTCTTTAGTTTAATTTTGTAATTTTGAGAACATGGCTCAATTATTGTTTCTTTGTTTTTTTAGTTTCCACCTGGTTTTAATTTTCTGGTGTTTGTTTAACCAGGTACCATACGAGATGGGAGAGTAAGAGCCACTGGAGTCCGACACCACCAGCTCTTCTCATGACAGGTGGAAAAAATCATCAGGTATAGATCTGTAATTTTGTCATCTTTTATTCTGTCTGATCTAGTATTTCTTTATCTTTGTGTGATGTTTGTCGCCATCTCTGTCCTCAGTTGTGCTAAATCTTTTTCTCTTTGGTTTGTCTGTCCTTGCTTGTGTTTACATTTGTCTTATTTCTTCCGTCTTTCTTTCTTGGGGCTTGTTTAGTTGTTTTTATTTCTGTCTTTCAGCTTCTCGACTGTTTCTGTCTGCTTTTCTCAGGTGTAAAAAAAATGTGTGGAAAATTCAAGACATTGTGAGACCAGAAATATAGGGGACACCAAGTAAAAAAGATGTTTTAAAAGCTGTTCACCCCCCCCCCCCCTCCAACCACTATGCATTCCGAATTCAGGGATGGTGTCTAAAACACCTGTGTGCATACTGGTTTTTTTTTTCCTGTCATCTGTTTGTACGGCACACAGTGCCTACTCTTCTAAAAGGCAGAAGGGCTTTTTAACGTGCACAAAATGTTCTCTGTGTGTTTGCACATGGGGCCCTGTTTGTCTCTTCCAAAGGACTTTGACATTCAGTTCGATTTTTCCGTCAAACTGGAAGAAAGGGCAAGGCTGGAATCAAACCCAGAACTTCATGGTTTACTTGTTGACAGACGAAGACGATGATGTGTATATGGAAATGTTGGTATAGTATTAGAACTTGACTTCTGGAAAGGGCTGCACTGTTGCATTCCCTATCATATGCTCTGGTGCTGGTCAGGCCTTAGAGATTACAAACACCTGCAGTGTTAGTGTTATTCAAACATTTCTCAATTTTGCATCTGTAAAGTGGTTGATGCTCAACTTTGTGGTCCCTGTCTTCCATTAAGCCAGTAAGTTTTGCTGTAGATAGACTGGAGTTAAAAACTTTTTTTTTAATCCAACACAATGTGCCAATTCTGGGATTTGAACTCATGAATTAACAACTAGGAGTCACATGTGTTAGGTGCTGCATTATGGAAGTGGTCAATTTTTCTTTAAAAAAAATTATTTGCATGTAATTTACTGTTAAATGTTAGATTTGTTCGTCTATTTTTGAAGTTTGCATTCTCTTTTATTCAACCAGGCACCATGTCAGCCAGAGCAGTTCCTGTGAAATCCAGAGTCAGTGGAACTGCAAAACCAGACCATCAACTCGCCATCCAATTCTGTCTGCTACAACTGCAGCAGAAGCTTCCATACATGGGTTTGACTTCTCTGAGCCGATCCAAACTCTTGAGTAGAAAACTGCTGTCATTTATAAAGCATTAACAAAAAAAAAATTCTAGTGAAAACATGTAAAATATTAATAGTTAAGAAACAGAAATTTTTCTGGGTTTGATATCGTCTTAGTGTATATTTGGGGACTCGGTAGTCAGAGCACTTGGCTTTCCCCAAGCTAATGTTAAGCAGCTTCGTGCACAGTTACCTCTTTTATGGGTGACCATTTTCAGGCCTGGGATTCCAGCTTAGTACAGTTATTCTGCCACAGAGCCCTACCAAGAAATTGGCAACAGCACTAAAAAATATTTGAAGACTTCTTCAGTCAGAAACTTGGTTATGGATTTTTTTTTTTTATTTAATCCCCCCAATTTTTTTTGTCCCTTTAATGTCTATGGGACAGAGTAGCTCATGAATATTTTGTATTATTATTTTTTTTTTTAACGAGTCCAATCAAATGACGGTCCCAGAAAATATTTTGTTTACAACATAACTTCGATTGAGGTTTTTGAAAAAAAGTTGTAATTTTTTTAAGTGAGAGTGGTGTTCTGTTTTTTTTTAATTTTTTTTTTCTTTTTCAAACGATCCAATGTTGGCATGAGTAGATTTGAATACTGACTTAACTTCCATTGAATTGAAAATTAGAATCTGTGTGTTGAATTAAGGATTAGAATCTGTGTTGAATTAAGGGTAAGAGTGAATCTGTGTGTTAAAATATTATAGAAAGAATCTATGTGCTCTAATCATGGAGGCTTTTTTTTACATTTTCATTTTTAAAGGGACACAGTGTCAATTATTTGTGATGCTGATTCGATGTTTAGAATGATTGAATCCGATTTAATAGTGGTCCCAAAAATATCCTTGTAATATACCTTGTGGGACAGGCAACAAGTTTGTTTTTTTCCCAAGTGAGTGGGATCAAATGAAAGAACACACTTTTGATAATCTGCCCCTTGATACTTAACATAATTTGCAATTGAAAAATATCCTAGTCATGTGAAGAGGTGTAACGCAAGAATGTTGTTCACTGGTTATGGCTGATCTAGGCTCTGGCCCCCAAAACATTATTTTTTTTATTATTCTTCAAGATCTAGATCAGTTCAAATCTCAATAGCTTTTGTTTTTATGTTAGAATTATAACGTGTTTCACAGTATCATGAACAAATCTGTGTGGTTGATTTACCAGTCGTATACATTTCTGATTGGCTTGTAGCATCAAGTACATCAATGAAAATTTTATTAAATTGAAATTCCTCCCCCCTCCCCCCCCCCTGTTCCTGAGCTAGGTCTGAGGTTCATTCATTGTGTGATTTTTAGCATACGTGCCATTTTTGCCCACCATTAAGGTGGTTGCATTTCGACTTTGGGAATCAAAATTTTAGAATTAATTTTCATGCTCCACAAAAGTATTAGTGGTTGGGGGTTTTTTTTGTTGTTTGTTGTTTGTGTGTGTGTGTGTGTTGTGTGTTGTGTGTGTTTGTGTGTTGTGTGTTTGTGTGTGTGTGTGTTGTGTGTGTGTGTGTGTGTTGTGTGTTGTGTTGTGTGTGTGTGTCGTGTGTCTGTTGAAGGGGGTAGTACTGGGGGGGGGGGGGGGGGGGGGACATGGGGTTGGAAAGAGGCAAGGAAGGGAAGGGGGTCTAGGAGGGTCTAGGGCTGTTGATAGGTTTTTTTCTTAATGGTTTATTTCCAGCTTTTTTTGTTGTTTAGATGAAAAATTTTTCTTACATGTTATTTCATGGTCTTTTTTTTAAAAGATAAAGTAACTTGTTTGGAAATGTCTTAGGTTTGAAACCACCTTTATACAAAACTGAAAATGACACCGAAGTTAGGATTGTGATTCGGACTTTGAAGCTATCACATATCGCAGCAATGCAAGGGCCTTTGGTCATGGGCCTAAAGATTAATTTAAATTGAATTAAATACCATTGTGTCTTTAGCTACATACCATTTGTCTATGTGCAATTGTGTCCACATGCATTCTAAAATTCAGACCGACCAGCTGACAGACAACCCTTACCTGTTAACTGTTAACACTAACCCTAACATTCACCTTTTCACTAACCCTGGCCCCAATGTGGACACAAAAGGCAGGTGGACAACAGGTATATGCTGACACTATGGCTGAACGATTTTTTCTTGTGTTGAATTAAATTCAATTTTTAGAGAATAAAGGTTAATTAGGCTTCTTGAACACCTGCCTCAAAAAAAAAAGCAATCATATGCAGAAAAGTGACAACAATATTAAATGTATCAAAATGTTTGAAAATGATCGCCATAATCAAATGCATGTAATCATTTTTATTTTCTTCTCGGCTAGAGCTCTCGTGTTCACCCTGTGTTAAATTTTGGGACGAGACGCTTTTACCTACTGTTAAGGTGGCGCATTCCGACTTCAGGAATGTGGTAAGTTATCAGATACTCTGCTAGGGTTGGTAGGAGTAGAGGTGTTAGAATTTTAAGGGGTGTGAGTAATACTCTTGTATGTAGGAATGAGGAAAGGGTGTAATGACTGAGGATGGGGATGAGTTCTTGTTTTGGAGATATAATATTCTTTTAATTATATATTTTGAGATAGTATTTATATTCATATTTGTATTTGATGGGGATATGGGGCAGGCAGACTTTGTGATTAAGTTCAGGGGAGGGTGGGGGCAGGGAGCATTTCAGAAAAAAAAGTATATGTATATTTAAAAGAAAAGAGGGCGTCAGTTGCATGGGTTAATTTGGAAAGGATGGGAATCCCAGAACAATTTTATAAATGAAGTAGAGGCATAGTGGTTTCAGAATGCATCATTGACTAGTCATTGGGGGAAGGTATGGGAGACAGTGATGATGCATTGCAGAAAAAGGGTGAGTTAAATAGGAGGGGTAGAATGTTCAGGTTTCTGGGAATGAGTGGTGTTGTGTGTGTGTGTGTGTGTGTGTGTGTGTGTGTGTGTTGTGTGTGTGTGTGTGTTTGTGTGTGTGTGTGTGTGTGTGTTGTGTGTGTGGTGTGTGGTGTTGTTGTGTGTGTGTTGTGTGTGTGGTGTGGTGTTTGTGTGTGTTGGTGGTTGTGGTGGTGTGTGGTTGTGTGTGTGGTGGGGGGGGGTGTTTGTGTATGTGTTGTGTTTGTGTGGGTATGTGTGTGGTGTGTTATGTGGGTGGGTGGGTATTTGTGTCTGTGGGGTATTGGTGTGCGTGTGTATACATGTTGTTTTTTCTTTTATTTCAAGGATACTAGAATAAGCACTCATGTGTTTTTTTACATCCAGTCCCCATGTGTAAGCCATTTTCTAATTGCCATCCATTCCCCACCTACACTCTTCCAGTGTGTATATTTTTCATTTTATATATAATGTTCTTTATATTTTCAAGGATTAATGGATAGCGCTTATAAACATGATTGGATTGGATTGGATTGTAAATTTTTGTCTTTCGTTTCTCATGGCATGCGTGTAGGAAAGATGTACTTGTGCTGCAGGCAAACCTAAGGAATGGTATACCACAGGTATTTCTCACCAGTGTAGGCTTATTGTGCAACTAGTACAAAAGTTAGCTACCCGTGTGTGTGTGTGTGTGTGTGTGTGTGTGTGTGTGTGTGTGTGTGTGGTGTGTGTTGTGTGTTGTGTGTGTGTGTGTGTTTGTTTTTTTGTTGACAGGGGTTAGAGATGTGAAGTGCAAAATAGCACTTACTGAAACATAGGTGTGTGTTGTGTGTGTGTTTTGTGTGTGTGTGTGTGTGTGTGTGTTTGGAGGGGTGTAGCTGTGAGTGCATAGTATGTACTGCATGGATTGGGGTGTGTGTGTGTGTGGTGCGTGTGTGTGTGTGTGTGTTAGTTTTTGTTGTATTTTATTTTGAGGATAATGGAATTAAGCAGTCTGCTTTTTTTTTTTACATCCATCCCCATGTGCATGCAGTTTTTGTACATTTTTGTCATCTGTCGAGTGTGGTGTGTGTGTTGGTGTGTGTGTGTTCTGTGTTGTGACTCTGTGTGGAAAGTTGATGTGCACTGTGTGTGGTTGACTGTGTGTGTGTGTGTGTGTCCTGTGTGTGTGTCCTGTGTGTGTGTCCTGTGTGTGTGTGTGTGTGTGTGGTGTTGTGTTGTGACGCACGTGGTTGTCACTGTAGGTTGTGTGTGTGGATTTCAAGAAGTCATTGCTGGTTTGCAGCTTGTGACCAATGTTACTTTTAATTACATTATTTTGACAAGAATGGTGGTGGAAGTAGCCTTTTGGATGTTTTGCATAAAAATTATGTAATTTGATTTTTAAAATTTTCTGTATACATTTAATTTTTGTTTTATAATTAAAACTTGCATTAGAAATAGGCTCTTTCCCCTTTTGTTATTTGACAAGATATTGCATAAGAAAACATTTTTGAATTCATTCGTGTGTATGGATTGCAGGCACTTGTATTGGTGTGTCCTGTAACTTATTTCTTTGTCTTTTGCTTACTCTTACCCAGGTCATAGCACTCCCAGCCTATTATAGACACCCATCTGCATGTCTCCCGCATGTTGATTTCCTATTGTTCAGCACAAATGTACTCTACCGCATCACTCTTTTTTTTTTATCTGAAAATGGTTAAAAAAAAAAAACACCCCCCCAACAACCTGAAGAATAAAAAAAAGACAAATTTTCAACAAATAAATAGGAAAGAAGAAATGAGGGAAAGGGCTAGATGCCTCCCCCCCCCCCCCCCCTTTCCTCCCCCCCCCAAAAACGGGTTGTATTGTCAAGACTTAAGTGAAGATTTGACTTTGATCAGTGCTCATTGCTGCATTTGTTTGCTGTCTTGCATTTGTCCTTGGAACCTTTTCACTACTGTGGTGTTATTTACACTTCATTTCTGCAAGTGTTGAACTTCACTTCAAGTGTGTGCATTCTGAAATTCCAGTGTAGCAAATATGACCAGACCTTGTGTATTTCAAGCAGATCACTAAAAAACACTGAATGGTTTTTGTTCAGCCTGCCTTCTTGCTTTTGCTTTTGTGCGGTCTTGAAATGTGGGGTGTGAAAAACTAAGAAGGGTATGAAATTTGTGCTTTTTTTTTTTTAAGTGGTTGGTTGTAAACGGTGAATATTTATAAGCAGTTGTACAAAACCCTTGCTGTATGAATGGTGGGTTTTTTTGTTGTTTTAATAGTTTTTTTTTTAAGTGGTTGGTGTAAATTATGAATATTTACAAGCAGTTGTACAAAACCCTTGCTGTATGAATGGTGTGGGGGTTTTTGTTTGTTTTAATAGTTTTAAGTAAGTGGTTGTTGTAAACTATGAATAGTTACAAGCAGTTGTACAAAACACTTGGCTGTATCAATGCTGTGTTTTTTTTTGTTTTTTTAATAATTTTTTATTTTTTGATTTTTTGGTACTTTAAACCAACTTTCAAGTAGAAGAAAAATGGCCACTTTTTTTGCTGTTTTTTTGTTTGTATTGAAACATTTTGCATAGTTTTCTTGGACTTATTTACCAAAAGACAATTTTACTTTTATTCAAGATTGTTTTTTTGATGTTCTCAATTTGAAGCCCTGAGTGTAGAGTGAAGCAGTTTATTGCTGATGCCCTTTTTTTGTTGTACTTTTAGTTAAAATATAACATTGCCCTTTCTTGACTGAATTACACGATGCTTTTAAATTGCATGTTCAGTAATAGATTTTTTTTTTTAATTTGATGTTTGAATATTTATTTTGGAGGCTTGAAATGTATCTGGAATATTTGTTTTGGAGGCTTGAAATGTCTCTGGAATATTTGTTT
The DNA here is from genome assembly GCA_030674155.1 of Stramonita haemastoma. Lineage (NCBI taxonomy): Eukaryota > Metazoa > Mollusca > Gastropoda > Neogastropoda > Muricidae > Stramonita > Stramonita haemastoma. Next base: position 2,404,278 of record CM060347.1, on the reverse strand, counting down.
GGGAGGCTTGAAATGTCTCTGGAATATTTGTTTTGGAGGCTTGAAATGTCTGGTTTATCTGGGCAGTTGTATAATTGGTTTACTTGCATGCAACCATTTGAAGGAATGCACACATTTTTCACCTTCAAGCAAGGGATAATGTATGTGTGTAGCTTGTTGCTGTACCAATTCTTGATAACCTGAAGGATATGGCTTACATTATATCTTCATGGTCGTAGACTTTTTTAAAAGATGTACAGTTAATGCCTCCACTTTTGTTTGCTGTACCCCCCCCCCCCCTCCTCCCCCTCTTTGCTAATATTCCTGGGTCAATGTTAACTTTATTATGTGCATTATTTTAAAACGTATTGCATTTTAAGCTGCTTTTTAACTGAATTTACTCCCTTGAAAGGGTGGATTGGAAACCCCATTTGTCAGTAGCATGTGATTTTTTTTTTTATATTGCAAGTATTAGTGGTTTCCTTGCTCTGTTTGTACATTTTATTAAAAAAAAACTAAAAATTTTTGTTATTTGCCCCAAACCCAGTAAAACTTGCTCTACAATCCCAACTGGAAATGTACTTTTTTTTATAAACCCAATTTGATTTATTTTGTGATGAAAATCCAGTTGCTCATCTGAACGAGTGCAGAAAATGTTGCATGTTCCTTTTAAAGGAACAACAAATGTTTCATGCTTCTGGGTTTTTTTTTGTACATATTTGATATAATTATTTATGCATTGTTTTAATAAGTGGCGAGCACACACCAATGGCACATGACTATCCAACTGGCTAAGCTTTTGAGGTTCATTTCATACCACTAAATCATGGCAGATTTCTCTGTGTGAAATTTGGGCTGCTCTCCCTCGAGAGAGCGCGTTGCCACAAGTGCAGCGCCACCCTTTTTTTTTCCTGTCTGCAACTGTTTCCCTATGAGTGGCTTTTATCTGCAGAATTTTGCCAGAGACAACCCTCTTGCTGCCATGGGTTCTTTTACATGCGCTAGATAATTATGTGTAACACACAGAACCTCAGTTTATCATCTTGAGAACTCGGATCACTCGTGGTCTAAAGGATGGGGGAAAAGTTTTAGGCTCAAGCGAGAATCAAACCACTGCGGTTCCGACCTGGACTTTTCACTTTCTGGGTATGTGCCTTACCTCTAGACCACCGAATCCACAGTGGTTGCTATAAACGTGAAATAGAATTAAAGCTTAGCACGACTCCTTTAAAATTTGCATGTAGATGCCTTGCACATATTATTTTAGGGTGTTAATGCTTTCTTGGTTTAAAGATAACGTGGCTGGAATTTAGCTTTTTGCCACTTTGTGATTTAAAAGTAAATTTGAACATGTCACTGTAGCCTGAGATATTTCTGTGTGAACATTCAAAAGTAAACAAGTCAGTTGGTCAGTCATTGTGTCACTACTGGTCAGAAAAATTGGGAAAAGCCTACCTCCCCCTTCAGCCAAAAAAAAAAAAAAAAAAGCTGGAGTTAGGGTTAGGTAGCCGGCTCGCAGCTGAAATAGAAATAATTAGAATGATTTGAAATATTGTATTTCCAAAGCTTGATGTAAAGAAATAACAAACACAAAAACATGATGCAAGGTCTTTGTTCATAGTTCCGTTCATGAATGACTGTGTTTGCAAATGTAGAAAGTGTTCAAGATCTCGGATGCATGTACATATAACACCTTTTATCTGTACTTCTCTCTCTCCCACTCTCTTTGTCTCACTCCTTCTCCCTTCCTTACATTTAAAAGTACCCAGTCAACCCTGCAGCAAATATATAAGAACTCTGACCCATTCAGATGTATTCAAATGCCTGTCAGAAATAAACATTGATGCACAAGACGAAGATCACCCAAGTTGAGCAAGATCATGTCATTCTCAACCTGATACAAATTAATTCATTTTCATTTGTCATTGTCATAATTATATATATTAGATCATTTTAAGTCAGCATGACGTTTTGGTGGTGTTTTGATTTTAATTTTGCACAAAATCTTTTTTTTATAAAGATGTCCATAAGCGAGGTGGTTGTAGGGGAGCGAGACATCAGAGACCTCAGCTTCTCTAGGGGCCAGCATATTGAGGTAGCGCCCATCTCCTTTCCCTCGCTGCTTTACCCTCCCTGACCCTAAAGAGGGAAGGTACCCATTTACTGTAGGGTGAACTGGGGGGACTGTACTGAAGCCAAGGTGTGCACTGTGCAAACGGTCACCCATCCAGTCGGTAACCACAGCCGATGCTGCTTAACCTTGACTAGGGGAAAGTGAGTGTTCTGACCACTGAGCTTTCCCATCCCATTTAAAAAGAAAAAACAAAAACAAAAAAAACCCCAAAGATCAAAACAGGCACATGACTACATCTAATTTTGAATTTCATTTTTCAAGGGTTCAGAGCTATGGTTATATGAATATATACATATGATATTCATGAAAAGCGATATTTACGATGTGCATGACAAGTGATATTTATAATGCACATAAGCAGGAAATAAGTTCCATAAGTTGACGACTGCTTCCATGAGAAAAAGTAAAACTTGCAGTGTGTATGCATTTTTGAATAAACTGTTATCTTTTACATAAAAGCATAAGTTTTAATATGAAAACTAAAGCGAACTGCATGATATGTGTTAGTAAATTTAAACCAATGAAAAACAAAACTACATCATCTGTTTTCCTTGTATTTTTTTGTTGTTGTTGTAAATACTGTTGTGCTTTGAAATACATGTTTTAAATGACATTCAAAGTTTTACCTGTCATCGCTATTCCATTTAATTTTATATGAAGACCCTCTTGCCACACTTTTATCAAAAGCTTTCAGAAAATCTGCAAAGCAGCAATAAACTTTTTAAAGAAAACTTTTTTTTTTAATACTTTTAGTACATCATCAGGATATGGTCTGTTGTTCTGCGTGCTTTCTGAATCCAACTTGTTCTCTGACAATACTATTGTTTTTTGCTTTTTTTTCCCAAATATTAAAAAAATGAATTGTATTACCCCCCCCCCCCCCCCCCCAGAAAAAACCCCAAATGAACAAAATTCCAATAGTATTTGTTAATGTAATTCCTCTGTAGTATTTTGGTTGTATACAATGCATCCTCTTTCACAAACTGGGACATAAATCCTACTTTCCAGTCACAGGGACATACATACCCATTTTATTTTATTTATTTATTCATTTAATTTTATTTATTCTTTTAATTCTAGTTAATGGAATAAGCACATTGTGTGCTTTTTTTTGTTGCTTTTTTTACATCCAGTCCCCTGTGTATGCAGTTTTGTAAATCTTTACCCCCAAAAAACTTCCAGTAAATTGAAAATATCCGGCCTTGTCTACTGGAAGTGTTGTAAATAAAATATTCCAACCAGGGTAATGCAAAAACTTAATTACAAACACCACATGTTTAATTCTTACACTACACGGTACACAGGTACCGCTAAAATAATGACGTCAAAGAATCCTGCAATCTTCGGCTCCTCTTCGGAAATGACGTCATACTCGAAGTGCACATGAAAATTAATGTGCAGAAGCCGGTAACGCACTTGCTCTCAAACTCCGTTCCACCAATCAGAATGCGGAATCAGGGTCACGTGACGGTCGCTACCAACAGCACAACACTTTTCAACATGGCCGACTGGGCAGGCAAACACTCCTAATACCTAAGGTAAATGTTTGAATAGTTGCTTAAACCACACATTCGTCAGTCATACACCTATATGCAGACACACATTACTGAGCCATAGTGGCTGACAGATTCCAAAATGGAGTACGATTCTCTGCAATCAAAGCGGCAAGAAACGCGTAAGTTTTCGGTGAAAGCTTTTTGAAACGATGTCCCACACGGAACAAAACGATGTGTTGACTCTTTTGTTATTGTTATCACGATTTATGAGAAAAATCGTTCTATTTTCGTGGGGGTTGCCCAGAGAGTTTTTGTGACCGAAGTCTTTAAACATTAGATTGCTCGGGCACTGCTCTGTTCAACATTGTTTGGGCAACCCTTTTTTTGTTTTCGATTCTGGTACAGGACACTTCGTCTAAGATTTAAACATAGGGAGTTGACAACTTTGCCTTTCCTGGTCGGAAGCTTTTATTTACTACACATGCAGGTCATATGATCTTGGCCATGCTTCGAATGCCTTCGAAAACAATTTATCACATGGTTATGTTGTCAAGTAGCCTATTTACCTCATCTCAGTGCCAAGTCTGGGTTTGCACACACACACACACACACACACACACACACACACACACACACACACACCACACCACACACACACACTCTCTCTCTCTCTCTCTCTCTCTCTAGATCTCCTCTCTCTCTCTCTCACACACACACACCACACACACACACACACACACACACACACACACCAACACTACACACAACACACACACACACCACACACACAACACACACCCCACACACACACACACACACACACACCACACACACACACAACATACACACACCACACACAACACACACACACACACACACACACACACACACAACACAGCAGGGGTTATACGAACTAATAACAAAAGGGTGTAATAGCTGGGTTTGGGCAGTATTTGACAACTGATGCAACTTATCCTGAGGCCATTGTGGACTAAGACACAGGTATGGCACTTGTGGCTTAAAGGGGTGGGGGATGGAGATTGCTACAATCTGTTAAGTCAACTTGAGGGTGGACTTGCCAGTGTCCTGTTCCATAACTACATACTGAGGATAATATATATATATGTGTATGTGCATGTGCATGTTATTGTTAAGCTTTTGAAGCCGCCAGTGTCTCTCCAGGTAATATACCCTATGTTAAAATCTTGTGTCACTATACATTAGGATTGTGAAAACAATAACTTTATACCAAATGCATAATTGTATTGTGTTGTGTTGTTTTGTGTTGTTTTGTGCTCACACACACACACACACACACACATACACACACACACACACACACATGCATACACACACGCACACACAAACTGCATACACATGGGGACTGGATGTAAAAAAGCACGTGAGTGCTTATTCCATTATCCTTGATTTAAAAGAATAAAATAAAAAATAAACACACAAACACACACACACACGCACGCACACACACACATACACACACACACACACACACACACACACACACACACACACACACACACACACACACATACACACACACACACACACACACACACACACACACACTTATTTAATATACATGTATACAGATCTATCTTCTTTGATTTAGCTTCTTAATTCAAGGTGTCCGAGGGCTCAAAGTCTCTATGGTGAAGTTGATAGCCACAAAGAATAAGCACAAGATTTTGCCACAGTGCCAGTATTTACATTGGTATAGTAAGGTCACCTTTTGACTGGAATGACAATAACACTGAAAGTAACAAAGGGGATAGAAATAGACTTTTAATAACTTACTCAGCTCAGCCCTGGAAGATTTTTATCCTTGTGTTTTTTTGTGCTTGTTTTGGGTTTGTTGTCAGTTTGAAGTTTTGAGAATAACCACATGGATTTTGCTGGTATAGATTTACATTGGCAGTGTTCAGGTCACCCTTTGGAATTACAGTAGTTTTTGTCCCTGCTTTGTTTTTGAGGGGTTGTTGTTGCTGTTGTTGTTGTTGTTGCTGTTACAACATTGCACATAATTGGAAGAGTTACTCAGTTAGTGAAAAATAAAAATCACCCCAAATTTAGTAACTGCATGTTAGCAAATGGAATTTTAAAAACTGGTTCGCCAGACTTTGAGTTTTTTGCTGGTGTTTTACATTATATACCGCTACATATAAATTTAATGTATTATAATTTATCATCATCTATTATTATTGGTGTTGTTATTATCATCATTACTATTATTACTATTACTATTATTATTATTTATTATTATTATTATTATTATTATCATCATCATTACTATTATTATTATTATTATTATTATCATCATTTCTATTATCATCACCATTATTATCATTATCGTACAAAGTGAACAAACTGCATCATCGGCTGGTGACGGGAGGCGGGACAAGTGCAGAGGACAAGGTTGTACGGACGTCACATGAGCGAGAAGACAGCATGGACCCCATTCGCCCCGTGGAATCCCAGAATTCTGTGCTGAGTCCGGAGATCAAGGTCAGTGCGGTAAGAAATCCCCAATCTTTTATTATTATTGTGTCGGTTTTTGTTGTTGTTGTTGTTGTTGTTTTTGTTTTTGTTGTTGGTTTATGTGTGTGTGTGTGTGTGGTGGGTGGTGGGTGTGTGGTGGGTGGTGGGGGGGGGGGGGGGATGGTGGGAAGTGTGTGTGGGGAAGGGGAGGGTGTGTA
>CM060347.1:2392955-2395455 GCA_030674155.1 Stramonita haemastoma | reverse complement strand
CGACAGGAGGCAAAGAAAGCCGCAAGAGCACAGGAAGGGGAGGAAGGTCGGCTCACTCCGTTTCGTTTTCCAGGTAATGCAGCGTCTGTTGAGTGCACTGCAGTGCAATGCAATACAGTTCAATACAATACAATACACTACAGCATAATACACTGCATTACACTACAACACGATGCAATACCATAGAGTTCATTCAATACAGTACATTACACTACAGCATACTACACTGCATTACACTACAATACGATGCAATACCATAGAGTTCATTCAATACAGAACATTACACTAACCATACTACACTGCATTACACTACAATACGATGCAATACCATAGAGTTCATTCAATACAGAACATTACACTACACCATACTACACTGCATTACACTACAATATGATGCAATACCATAGAGTTCATTCAATACAGTACTTTACACTACACCATACTACACTGCATTACACTACATTACGATGCAATACCATAGAGTTCATTCAATACAGTACATTACACTACAGCATACTACACTGCATTACACTACAATACGATGCAATACCATAGAGTTCATTCAATACAGTACATTACACCATACTACACTGCATTACACTACAATACGATGCAATACCATAGAGTTCATTCAATACAGTACATTACACTGCACCATACTACACTGCATTACACTACATTATGATGCAATACCATAGAGTTCATTCAATACAGTACATTACACTACACCATACTACGCTGCATTACACTACAATACGATGCAATACCATAGAGTTCATTCAATATAGTACATTACACTGCACCATACTACACTGCATTACACTACAATACGATGCAATACCATAGAGTTCATTCAATACAGAACGTTACACTACACCATACTACACTGCTTTACACTACAACATGATGCAATACCATAGAGTTCATTCAATACAGTACATTACACTACACTGCATTACACTACAATACGATGCAATACCATAGAGTTCATTCAATACAGTACATTACACTACACCATACTACACTGCATTACATTACAATACGATGCAATACCATAGAGTTCATTCAATACAGTACATTACACTACACCATACTACACTGCTTTACACTACACCATAGTACACTGCATAACACTAAAGCTAAACTACACTACAACACAACGTGATAGACTGTGATGCCATACCATACAGTACATTACACTACACTGTACTACACTGCTTTACACTACTCTACAACACAACACGATACAGTACAGTGCAATGCAATACATCACACTAATACCATGCAATTCTCACCATACTACACGGTACTACACTGCACTTAACAACACTATGACACAAGGCAATACAGTGAAATGCAGTACAGCACAGTACAGTACTGTAGTTAACACTGTACTACCCTGCATTACACTACACTACACTACAAAACAGTACACTGCAATGCAATACTATATAGCTTAATACAGTGCATTACCTTACACCATACTACACTGCTTTACATCACGGGCGGATAGCCTAGTGGTCAGAACATTGCGCTGGCAATTTGAAGACCCGGGTTCGAGTCCGGTCGAGGAAATTTTCTTCCTGGAGTTAACATCAGTGCTGACTCCACTCTCCCCAAAAGTCCTTCGGATGAGACTTTAAACCGAGGCCCCGTGTGCGAACGCACGCAGAACATCTTGCGCACACGTTAAATCCTGTTCCGCTTTTCGTAAGAGTAGGCCATCGTGTGCGGTGGGAACAGATGACAATATTATCAAAACTGCATACACACGGGGACCGGATGAAAAAAAAGCACATGATTGCTTACTCTGTTATCCTCGATATAAAAGAATAAATAAATAAATAAATAAATAAATAAATAAATAACATTACCTTACACTACAATACAACACAACACCATACAAGTTCCATTCACTGTCCTTGATCCAGTTAAAAAGCTGTTTCAGTTATTTGCTATTGTGAGCTAAGTGATGAGGTCTACTCTAAAATGTTGTTATGTTGAAAAATGTATATTGTAAATATATGTTGAGATTGTCTTCAGCTACAATGAGCTCTTAGCATAGCAACCTGCAATCTCCTGTAAGAGAAAAAAAATCATCTGCAGATGAAGTATGGCAGTGTATGCAGTGCCATCCTATCCCCGTAACATACAACAACAATAGCAGCAGCAGCAACAACAGCAACAACAACAGCAACAACAACTCCACCAACCACTACCAACCACCCTCATCTACTCTCCACGTTTTGTTGTATTCAGGGCCAGCAGCAGAGCAGTGGAGAAACGCATGCGCTTTGACGGGCGCGAGGTCACCATGGTCACCCTCAACACTCAGACTGACTGGGATTGGCTCGACCACGCCCAGAGCACCGGCAAGGTCAAGGTCATGATCCCTACCGAAGGTAAATTGTAGGATTTTTTTTTTTGTTTTTTGGTTTTATTTTGTTTGTTTTCTCAAGGATGTGTGTATGTTTGTGTTGTGTGTGTGTGTGTTGGGGGG
>CM060347.1:2385455-2390455 GCA_030674155.1 Stramonita haemastoma | reverse complement strand
TCAAACCATCTATCGAAGGAAAAAACAAGAACCCAAAAACAGACCCCCCCAAAAAAAAGAAAGAGAAAAAATTTCACCAACGTTATTTGACTAACTAGAAATATAGAAATGTACGTGTGTGTCTTTGGCTGTGTGACAGATATGCCTCTCAAAGTCTCCAGTGCCAAAGGTGCGTTTCAAGTGCACCGCCATTTTTGTGTTTTTTTGTGGGGCTGTTTGCTGATGGGCATGGCTTGGTGTGGGGGTGGGGGTGGGGTGGGGGTGTGTGTTGTGGACAGGTTGCATGAAGACAAAGAGCACACCCCAGCACGTGTTTTGTCTCTCCTTCTCTCTCCTTTTCCATTTTTGGGTTTGGTGTTTTTTTTTTGGCCTGTGTGCTGATGGGGCATGGATTTGGTGGGGGTGGGGTGGGGGGGGGGGGGGGGAAGGTTGCATGAAAACAAAGAGCACATCTCAGCACCTATTATGGCTCTCCCTCTCTCTCTTTTTCTGTTTTTTTTTGGGGGGGGGTTGGGGGGGGGGGGGGTGGGTGTTGGTTTTTTTGGCCTGTCTATAATGAAAAGTTAAGTTGATAAGAATTTTAAACTTGCAGTGAGGTGTCAAAAGCCATGTATGGGCTGGTTGGTTGGTTTGCTGGTTGGGGGACTTGAAAAATGTGTACTGCAGTTTTGAAACGCTTTATTATCAAACCTTTACTAATTCAAGGAACAACTGATGTCTTGTTTCAAAGAGGAGGAAACTGAAAGCGAGCAAAAAGAAATGAATCTCACTACTTTTTGGGCAGGGGGAAGGGGGGTGGGGGGGGGGTAAGAAGGGGTGTGGGTGGGGGGTGGGGTGGGGTGGCAAGCATTATGCGCACATTCAGTTGTGTATGGATTGTTGGGGCAAACAGTTGTGTCTGTACGTCAAATGACACCCATTTCGCCCACCAGTTTTTAGGGAGCAGTTACTCCCCTTTGATTTCATCGCTAAATCACGCTTAAGATCTCTTTGGCCTTGGGCTTCCTTAGCTGTTAAGTATGTTGATATGATATGACATGCTCTATCAAAATCGTGAAGCAGAGACGGTAGGTATCATTCAATGTTTTGAGGATGATAAGCAGCTTTTTCCCTGTGACAAGGCAATCCCAGTTGCTTCCCCTTGCAGGCAATGCAGCGGCGTATGTTATGCTATTTTTAGGCACACCTGTGAATAATACCGTAAACTGTATACTTACGGTCTTTCAGCTTTTCCTTGCACAACCCCCGAACTTGTGTGTGAACCGTCTCCTCCACTTTGTCTCACCACTGACCCAGATTTCATGGCATTGGTTTGTAAAAACCAGCATAGCACACTGCAGTTTGTCCTCGTGTATCAGGCCTTTGTGTGCAAGGTCCATCATGAACTAAGCTCTGCCCTAGCACACACCTGCTGTGTGTATTCTCAGACAAATTGGTATGGAAGTTTTGGGTTTGGGGTTAAAAAAGGTAAATGTAAAGGTGCCCCATAACCTGTGTGGTTGTAGGGGAGCGAGGCGTCAGAGACCTCAGCTTCTCTAGGGGCCAGCATGTTGAGGGCGGCACCCACCTCCTCTCCCTCGCTGCTTTACCTTCCATGACCCTAAAGAGGGCAGGTACCCATTTACAGCTGGGTGAACTGGGGGAACTGCACTGTAGCCAAGGCGCGCAAACGGTCACCCATCCCACTGGTAATCATGCTCGATGCTGCTTAACCTGGCTGGGGGAAAGCGAGCACTCTGACCACTGAGCTATCCCGTTTTGGGTTGGGTTTTTTTTTTTGGGGGGGGGAGGGGGTTGGTTTGGCTACCAGGCTCCCAGGTTCACCAATGGTGAGATGTTAGCGTATGCGACCATTTTTGTCCATCATAAAGGTGGCCACATTTTAATAAAATTTGAAAAAAAGAAGGGTTTTTTTTGTATGTTTGTGTGTGTGTTTGTACTTTGATTGGTTGTTTTAGTTAATTTTGTGTTAGTTGTTATGTTACATTTTATTGTATGATTTATATATATATATATATTAAAAAAAAAATATATATATATATATATTCATGAGTCACATTGTACCAGACGTCAATCTTGAATAATGAACATATTGTTCATCTGCTTTTAAAAGAAACAAAAAAAACCGTATCTAATAATATACAAAATTAAAGAATAGATTGAAAATCGGACTATTCTATGAAAAGTTGCCGCAAATTGAAATGGTAGACACCAGGAAGTGACAGAATGCATAATCAATAAATTTTGTATCATAATAGGTGGTTAGGATGAGAGAGAGGCTGTTCTTCAAATGTGTTTTTAAAGGAAAAGGAAACATTATACCTAACTACTTTAATACAAGGTTGAAGAAAGCTTATAGTTTCATAATTGATTGAAATCTCAAAATCGACAACCTGACCCCCACATGCCTAAAATCACTCATAGCAGAAAAGTGGGTTAGGTGCAAAGTGACTCATTTCATGGTGGAGAGTGATGATTTGATGATAGTTGTGTGGTATTTATTTTTATTTATTTATTTATTTTATTTATTTATTTATTTTTTTTTTCTTTTCGTTTTTTGTTGTTGTTGAAATGATTGAAATAAGTGTAGCCATTAATTAATCAAAATTATTGATGGCTAGCATGTTTGGTACATATGTGATGCTCCACCACAAGATAAGTCGCATTGCACCAGAGATCAGTTTTTTTAGTTGTTAACATTTTCTTTATCTGCAATAAAAAGACTGTTCAATACAAGAAACAGATTGAAAATTGGACAATTCTGTGAACAGTTATCACAAATTGAAAAGGCAGACTGCAGGAAATGACAAAATGAGAAATTGACAAGTTAAGCATCGTACTAGGTGGTAAAAATGAGAGCTTGGGTATTTGTAAACATGTTTTCAAAGCAAAAGCCGCCGCTGTGGCCTAGTGGTTGGGGCGTTGTACTCGTAATCTAAAGGTTGCGGGTTCGATCCCAGCTATTCCGCTATGGCGTTGTGCCCTTGGAAAAGGCACTTTACGGCTATTTTCTCACCCCACCCAGGTGTAAAAGGGGTACCAACCTTGTGCTGGGGGTTAATCCTGTGATAGACTGGCGTCCTATCCAGGGGGGAGTCTATGACTCTCAGTCGCTTAACGCCACAGAAACCGGGATAAGCACCGGCCTGATGAGCCTTATGGCTCGGGACAGACTTTAACTTTAAACTAACTTTCAAAGCAAAAGAAAACAAAATCGCACCAAGATACTTCAGTGCAAAGGTAGAAAAATGGCTTTAGTTTTATAATCCATCAAAATCTCAAAATCAACAACCTGACCCCCACCTGCCTAAAATGACTCCTAGCAGAAAAGGGGATCATGTGGAAAGCGATTAATTTCATGGTGGAGCATCACATATGTCCTTTTTTTTCATTTGTGTATATGTTGTAATGAGTGTGCATTATTTTTTTTTTTGAGTGATTCCACCAAACTGATACACTAATGATAAACAATCACAAGCACTTTTATCACGTGTGTGTGTGTTGTGTGTGTGTGCATGTGTGTTTCTGTACGACTAATTTTGAATTAATGTGTGCCGTGCATTTTTTGTGTTGCTGTGATTATCGCACAGAGTTAACCAGCCACCCCACTTCTTCCGGTGGCAGTTTGAAATCAATTCTGGGTATGTTGTTTCTGTTGTGTCGTGGTTAAGATTTTAGTTGTTGTTTTTTTGTTATGTGGTTTGTTTTTTTTATTATTGTTCAGTTTAGATTTAAATTTCTCTTTTGTCTTGATTTGTTTGTGATCTTGAAATTTGAATCTATGTTTGAATTTTTGATGGAGTTGTTTAATGTTGTGTGTGTGTGTTAGTGTGTGTGTGTGTTGTGTTGTGTTGTGTGTGTACAGTGTGTGTGTGTGTGTGTGTGTGTGTGTGTGTGTGTTGTGTGTGTGTGTGTGCGTGTGTTGGTGTGTGTGGTGTGGTGTGGTGTGCATGTGTGTGTGTGTGTTGTGTGTGTGTGTGCATGTGTGTACATGCATGGGTGCGAGGGTGCGTACATGCATGTGTGTATGTCTATATGTCTGGTAAGTTTTCAGTTTTCTTGAAAACGGCTTTCTGAAGAGAGAGTTAATTTTCCAGGATTATAGACATGATTGTTGCCCTTTGTATATCCTGATGATCACCATTATGTGCAATGGGTAGGCGCTGCACTTGAGGCAACGCGCTCTCCCTGGGGAGAGCAGCCTGAATTCCACGCAGAGAAATCTGCTGTGACATGAAGTGGTATGAAATAAATCAAAATTGATCAACAAGGTATCAGACAGGCAATGAAACTGAAACGAAAGATTACACCTCTTCCTGCATTTTTCATAGCTGACAGTTTCTGTTACTTTCTAAGATTACTTTTATTTTAAATTTCCAATGCAAACTGTAGGTGAGTAGTTTGGCATCAATGCCTTCATTCTCTTTGTGTATAACAGACACATTTAGAAGATCTACAGACAGACAGACAGACGGGTAGACAGACAGAGGGAGAGGGGGAGACAGACAGACAGACAGACAGAAGGAGAGGGGGAGAGAGACAGACAGACAGACAGAGGGAGAGGGGGAGAGAGACAGACAGACAGATAGAGATGCACATACATACATATATACATACTCATGCATACATACAGACATAAATGCATACAGACAGACAGGCGGGCAGACAGACAGACGGACAGACAGACACACGCACGCACGCACGCACTCACGCGCGCGCGCGCGCGCGCCACACACACACACACACACACACACACACACACACACACACACACACACACACACACACACACACACACAAAAGAGAGAAAAAAACAAACCCAACAACAACAAAAATGCTTCGTTTTTCTAACTTTTTGGCACAACAGCTTTGGCCAGAAACCCCCAAAACAAAACCAGGTTTAAAAAAAAAAAAAACCCAAACCAAAAAAGACTATTTAAAAAAAAATTCCTGGAGCGAAAGAAACTAAGGGTGGTTTGGTTTTGTACAGTCAAACCCGA
>CM060347.1:2372955-2380455 GCA_030674155.1 Stramonita haemastoma | reverse complement strand
TCTCCTTGTTTTACATGAGCAAACACGCACATACACACACGCATGCACGCACACACACGTGCATGCATGCACACACACAGTGTGCATGCATGCATACACACACACACACATGCACACACACGCGCACACACACACACACACACACACACACACACACACACAACACAACACAACACAACACACACCCACAAACACACACACACACACACACACACAACACACACACACACGCACGCACGCACGCACGCACGCACGCACGCACGCACGCACGCACTGGACAAAAAAAGACCCATCTCAAAATTTAAAAAAGAAAACCCTTTTTGATGCAATGAACATGTAGAGCAGAAGACACCTTTGATTTTTTTTTGTGCTCCGTCCTAAATTCTGTGCATAAGTTGTCTTGTATGTTGAAATAAATATTACTGTACCTGATTTCCTTACCTGTAAAATGGAGAGAACACCCAAACTACATGTTGCTGATGTGTTTGTGTCTAGCTTGTGTTGGCTAGTCTATTGTGTCATATGTCTACGACCAGAGTTCAGGGGATTTTTTTTTGTTTGTTTGTTTTTTGTTTTTAAGGAACAGACTTGTATGGTTGTTGTTGTCAATGCTGTTATTGTTATTGTTGTTGTTTGTTTGATTTTCTTTCCTTTGTGTGAAGGACCCGTTATGTGGGAGGTTGTTTTAGTTGTTGTTGTTGTTTTTTCTTCTCCAAACTATATGTTGTTTAATTAAACTCGTACTCTTTAGACTGCTTGTAAAGATCACTCCTTGGTTTTTTTGGTTTTGTTTTTTGGTTGTTGGGGTTTTTTTGTGTGTTTTTTTATAGAGTTACCCAGATTTCTTTCAGACGAGTATGTTTGTACCTATGTTACCACACAGAGTATAATTATCATGCTTGCTAGAGCCAGAATTTTTTTGTTGTTTTTTTTTCAGAAATTTTCCCCAAGAAGCTTGTTCTCCCAAATTGTGATTAATCAGTTTGATATTGATAATACTAGGAATGTTGATATATATATATATATATATATATATATATATATTATATATATATATATATATATATATATAGATATTTGTGTGTGTGTGTGTATGTTTTTATTTATTTATTTATTTATTTATTCTTATATATCGAGGATAACAGAATAAGCAATCATGTGCTTTTTTTTTCATCCGGTCCCCGTGTGTATGCAGTTTTGTAAATCTTGTAATCTGTTCCCACCGGCACACGATGGCCTACTCTTACGAAAAGTGGAACAGGATTTAACGTGTGCGCAAGATGTTCTGCGTGCGTTCGCACACGGGGCCTCGGTTTAAAGTCTCATCCGAAGGACTTTTGGGGTGAGTGGAGTCAGCACTGATGTTAACTCCAGGAAGAAAATTTCCTCGACCGGACTCGAACCCGGACTGTGTGTGTGTGTGTGTGTGTGGTGTGTGTGTGTGTGTGTGTGTGTGTGTGTGTGTGTGTGTGTGGCGTGTGTGTGCGTGCGTGCATGAGTGTGTGTATTGTTGGTATGTAGAATATTGATCATCATGTTTTATGGTCTATCACTCTGTGGTTCTAAAATTTCAGTGCCAGGGTTTTTGTAGCTGAAGTACTCATACTTTTTTTTTGGTTTTTACTGCATGGAAATGTAACTTGAGTTGAGTGAAGCCATACAAAGAAATATATGTATCTGAGATTCTGCATGAAGCATGCTCAGTAAGGACAATTAGTGCCTTTTCTTTTCTTCTTTTTAAAATTTTTTTTTATTAGTCAGAGGCTTTTGAACTATCTCTATAGCATACTGCATGGGTTGGCTAGTCAATCTAGTTTTTTCTTTTTTGTTATATTTCTGTATTTCCAAACTGAGCTCTGTCTCAGCCCCTGTCTGTCTGTCTGTCTGTCTGTCTGCTTGTCTGTCTGTGTCTATGTCTTGCTTTCTCTCTCTCTCTCTCCCTCCCTCTCTCTCTCTCTCTCTCTCTCTCTCTCTCTCTCTCTCTCTCTCTCTCTCTCTCTCTCTCTCTCCCTCCCTCTCTCTCACTGTCTCTCACTCTCTCTCTGTGGAGTTTGACCCAACAATAATTTAAACACAAACACACTTTTTTTCTTCCTTTTTTTATATATTTTTTTTAAAGCTCTTTCTCTCCAAACATTGTCGTTGTTGTTGTTGTTGTAGTGTTCAGTTTCACACCTGTGCAATATCAGACAAGTCCCCTGGTTATATCTTCTTCATCTGATTTGGCTTTTCATCGATCTTTTTCCCCACCTAATCCTACCATGAATGTGAAAGAACTGATGTAAAAAAAATAATGGGTAGGCGCTGCACTTATGGCGATGTGCTCTCCCTGGGGAGAGCAGCCCGAATTTCACGCAGAGAAATCTGCTGTGACTTAAAGTGGTATAAAAAATAAAATAAAATGTCAAGACTCCTAGTTGATGTTTATTTTTTCATCACAATTTTTTTTGTCTCTCTCTCTCTTCTTTTCTCTCATTTTATATCAGCTGTTTGTTTGAAGATTCATGAATTGAGGTGTGTTTTTTTCCCCAACAAGAGTTTTATTGATTCATTAAATTAAGAAAAATACCAAACTGGTGACTTACTTTCTTCTTTAGGTGGGAGGCGAGTCTTATCATGAATTTTTTTTTTTTTTAATTGTCTCTCTTATCTCTCTCTCTCTCTCTCTCTCTCTTCTTCTAATAAAACCTGTTTGAAGATTCGGGTATTGAAGTTGTTGTTTTTTGTACCTGAACAATAATTATGTTCTTTAACCAAAGAAAGACAGACAGCACTACCACTCTGACCCCTGACTGACTGCCTTTGCTTCTCTAGCCAGGGGTCAAGTCTCATCATGAAATTTTGTTTTTCCTTCATTGTCTCTCTTCTGTCTCTTTTCTCATAAAACCTGTTCGAATGGGGTTCTTGTTGTTGTTGTTTTGGGGGTTTTTTACTCAACAATAATTATATTCTTTAACTAAAGACAAAAAAAGGAAACACTACCACACTGACCACTGACTTTACTTCTTTAGGTGGGGGAGAATTTCATCATGATTTTTTTTCTTCTTGATTGTCTCTGTCTCTCTGTCTCTGTCTCTGTTTCTCTCTCTCTCTTTCTTTCTTTCTTTCTTTCTTCTAATAAAACCTGTTTGAAGATTCGTGAATTGAAGATATTTCAATCTTTAAACTATAGAAAGAAAGAAAGACACCACCACTATCACACTGACAACTGACTTAGCTTCTTAGCTTGGGGTCAAGTCTCATCATGAAAGTTTGTTTTTCTTAATTGTCTCCACTCTATCTCTCTTTGTTAAAAAAAAAAGAAAAAAAAAGGAAGCTGTTTGAAGATTCATGAAATGAAGATTTTTTATCTTTAACTATACAAAGAAAGAAGGTACCACACTGACCCCTCACTGACTTTGCGTCTTAGCCGGGGTCAAGTCTCATCATGAAATTTTGTTTTTCCTTCATTGTCTCTCTTCTGTCTGTCTCTTTTCTCATAAAACCTGTTTGAATGGGGTTGTTTTTTTTTTTTATACTCAACAGTAATTTCATTCTTTAACTAAAGACAAAAAAAAAGGAAAGACTACCACTCTGACCCCTGACTCACTCACTGCCTTTGCTTCTCTAGCGGGGGCCAGCACAGGGGCTCCAGCCTCAGGTGTCCCCAGTCGCCCGGCCCAGGTGTCCCTCAAACCCGCCACCCTGGGTGGGGGAGGGGGAGGGGGTGGTATGTTTAAGGACATGGGTACGTTTGGGGCCGTTTCCTCGCTTGTTTTGTTTTTGGCTGTTGTGTTCACTTTTGAAAAAAAAAATTTTTTTTTGGAAGGGTGTACAAGTCGTGGCTTCTTGGCACCTTTATGCACCTGAGTGCCGCATGATTTACCTGTGTGTGTGTGTGTGTCGGGGGGGTTGGGGGGGGGGGGGGAGCACTGTATGTATGTATGGCTATGACTCACCAACTAACCCTGAGAAGTTTATTGTTTATTATTTTTATTATTATTATTATGACAGTGGTGCCACGTTTTTGGTGTATCTCGTGTTGTTGTTTGCTGCACATCATGAACGCAGTGTATTTTGCAAACTTTTTTTTTTTTTTTGGGGGGGGGGGTGGTTGCAGTGTGTTTTTTAAAACAAAAATTGGGGGGGCACTTTTCACTGGATTTTTTTGTTGTTGTGTACAGATGTTTATGTATAAACACACACATGCACACACACATACATGCACGCATGCAGGCTCGCCTTCATGCATGCACACACACACGCACGCATGCACGCACACACACACACACACACACACACACACACACACACACACACACACACACACACACACACACACCCCTAAGTGGACCAGCACCCCTTTTCCTTAATAATAAATAATAAAAGTGTTTGGCATTTATATAGCACTAGATTTTGTAAAGTAAACAAATCGAAGCACTTGTACTCAAATCATTTATGTGCATGCAACCATCCACAAATTCCTTCCTTCCTCAGGGTGCGATGCTTTCTTTTTTTTCACTCCTCCGTAAAACACCTCCCCCTTCCCCCTTCCCTCTCTCCCCTCCCCCTCCCTTCCTATCTTTGCCCATCACAATCCTATGATGAAGCTATTCCACCACCTATCTCCAACTTGTATACTTCAAACCCTCCCCCCCACCCACCCCCCATCCCCCTTGCTTTTTCAAGCCCACCAACTCATCATTCCCCACCCCCCACCCCCAACCATTATCTTATCCCAGCACTTTTTTTTTTTTTTTTTTTTAGTCCTATCCACCATGGTATCCATATTTATGGTTTCTTTTTATTTATTTTTGGGGGGTTTAAATTTATCTTGCAATATCTGGTCAAGTGTTGTACGATTCAGCTTTTATATCCATGATTTTAAACCAACAACAAAGAAAAAGAGATTGTGGTTTTGTCTTTATCAGTAAGGTTTTGGAGGTGTTTTTTTTTTTAACTGTTGTCATTTCTTTTTCTTGGATTTTTTTCTATATGGTTAATTATTAATTAATGTATTATTTTGATGGTTATGTGCCTCGAGTAATTTGTATTTAAACATGGAATGGTTTCTTGGTTAATTCGGATCAGAAGTAACTCCAAATGATTTTTTAAAAATTACATTATTTCAGCATCTTCTGGAGTTGTCGCTTTTATGAAATCTTTTCTTTTGATACTGTCCAAGGACATATTTATTTTTTCATTCTTCTTTTTGTTTTTTAAAAGAGATATCTTGCTAGGAGTCCCATACAGTAACCTGATGATAAAGAGCATTCTTATTTGACCGGGGTGACAGCCCCGATATGGCCTGTGTGGTCGGTGGGGCTATAAACAACATGATTGGACTGGATTGGAGCATTCTCATGCATAGTTTTGGGAAGGGGGTAGCCTAGTGGTTAGAGCATTGCATGTGTGGCCTGACAGCTTGGGATCGAGCCACCATGGAGGCGCCTTTTACTCCGGAGTTAACATCAGTACTGACTCCATTCCCCCTCAAAAGTTTTTGTGCGAATGCATGCAGAACTTCTTGTGCACCTGTTAAAAACCTGTTCCACCTTTTTTTGGAAGAGTAGGACATTTTGTGCCTGGTAGGAACGGAAAACAAGATTTATTTTTAAAAACGTATACACATAGGTGTCTTGTTTACACACCATCCTTGAAATTGGAATGCAGCTATCTGAATGGTGGGGATAAAACAATCACATACGCACAAATCTCACCATTGGAGAACAAACCTTGGAGTTCTAGCTGAAAAACAAACAAACAAACAAAGCATTGTTTCAAGTTTCAGACTTCGCTTTTGATTTGAATTTGCTCTTTCACATTTTGAGTGTCTTATAAATCACTAGTACATTTATCATTAGGTATTTTGTTCAGAGTATCTGTTTCCGCAGGTTTCTTCTTGGTGATTTGGTTTTTTCGTTGTCTGCTGTGAATATGTATAAAATTTAATGGCGAGGGTTAATGCTTTTTTGGATGTTACAGAAATTTCAAGGTGATTGATTCTGTGTACTGTTTGGTGTCATTTTTTTTTTTTTTTAAACAAACTGTTTGATGTGATATATTGCATTGCTGGGTTGTATTTTGTATTCTTCTAACATCTATTAATCCAGTTTTTTTTCAGCATTTTTTTTTTTCAGGTATTGCTGTGATATATGTTCATATATTTTTGTTTAATATTTTTAGTGAAAATGTGTGTACACTGTATAATGGGAGATGTTTAACATTGTGGTTAGTATGTGTGTGTGTTTGAATGTGTTTGAGTGTGTTTGAGTGTGTGTGTGTGTTGTGTGTGTGTGTGTGTGTGTGTGTGTGTGTGTGTGTGTGTGTGTGTGTGCAATGTGTGCAATGTGTGCATGTGTGTGTGCATGCGTGCATCCATGCGTGCATGTGTGTGTGTATGCACTTAACATTATTAGCACACATACATTCAGCAGCATTCTGCTTATGCAGATGTACAGTAGTGTGAGTGTATGAAGATCTGTGCACACATGTATACTTGTATTCAAGCATTGATTTATATCTGAATGCATGTGTGTGTGTGTTTGCACATGTGTGTGTGTGTGTGTGTGTGTTTGCACGTGTGTGTGTGCGTGTGTGTGTGTGTGTTGCACAGGTGCGTGCGTGCATGCATGCATGTTTGTGGGGGGTGGAGGGGGGGTGAGACATGATGTGCATGTAACTGTTTGTGCACATACATACACACATCCATCTACAAAGCAACACTCTTGGGTCAATGCATAGCAAAATTCACTGAGAAGAATATATGTGTACATATGTGCTTGTGATCCAAGGCATGCATGCACGCATATATGTGTGTGTTTGTGCGTATGTGCATACATGCATGTGTGTGTGCATGCGTTCATGTGTGTGTGAGTGCATTCATATTCACACACGTGTGTGTGTGTGTACGCACGCACGTTTATTCCCACAGAATTGCACCACCACCACCACCATCATTTTTCTAACCTAACCCAACTTTGTTCCTCCCTCAATGCTTCCATTTCAAAGGACCCAGTGTGAGTGAGCACAATCTCAGAAGACACGGGCAGAATCTCTATGTATATATACATACACATATACAAACTCAATTACAATGCTTCTAGGGACCCAGTTTGAGTGAGCAGTCTCAGAATACACAGGCACAAGGCTTATGTATACATATATACATACTCCGCTTTTCGTAAGAGTAGGCCATTGTGTGCTGGTGGGAACAGATATTTACAAAACTGCATGCACACGGGGACTGGATGTAAAAAAAAACACATGAGTGCGTATCCCATCATCCTCGATATGAAAGAATAAAATAAAATAAAATAAATAAATAAAACTCGCTGACAATGCTTTCTAGGATCCAGTATGAATGACTACAGTCTCAGAAGACACTGGCAGAATCTGTATAATTCTATAAACTCACTGACAATGCTTCCAAGGACACAGTGTGAGAGAGTACAGTCTTAGAAGACACTGGCAGAATCTGTATAATTGTATACATACTCACTGACAATGCTTCCAGGGACC
>CM060347.1:2352955-2367955 GCA_030674155.1 Stramonita haemastoma | reverse complement strand
TTATAACAAATTCAAATTCTAGACTCCAGAAAGTGACAAAAAAATGAGACAATGACAAATCTTGCATCGCATGTAATAGATGGTCAGAATGAGGGAGGAGGGGGATGTTTTTAAATGCGTTTTTAAAACAAAAAGGAAACAAAAAATCACATCTTAATACTTCAGTACAAGGTAGAGAAAAAAGTGGATAGTTTTATAATTAATAGAAATCTCAAAATCGACAACCTGACCCTGCCTACAATGGCTCCTAGTGGGGAAAGTGTGTCAGGTGCATTGTGACTCGTTTCATGGTGGAGTGTCACTTAGGATTGTGAGTGAAACCTGTTTGGTCTGGGTTTTTTTTTTAGGTTGGTTTTTTTTTTAATCTTTTTTTTTTAAAGGTTTGGTGATTTTATTGCATGATTGTGGTGACGTTGAAATCTTTTTTTTTTCGACGTTTGGAAACAGCTGACTCTGGCTGTATGGTTTGTGGTGACTAGGGTAATGTGTGGTGACTAGGGTAATGTGTGGTGACTTTGGGTAATGTGTGGCGAGTAGGGTAATGTGTGGTGACTAGGGTAAATATGTGGTGACTAGGGTAATATGTGGTGACTAGAGTAATCGTGGTGACTAGGGTAATATGTGGTGACTAAGGAAATCGTGGTGACTAGGGTAATTGTGGTGTCTAGGGTAATGTGCTGTCATAAGGGTAATGTGCGGTGACTAGGTAATGTGTTAAGGGTAATGTGTTCAATATGTACAGATCACGTTAGTCATTTCATTTGAATGAGTTTACTCCTCTTTTTTTTTTAATCCTTTTGTTTTGTATGGACAACCTTTATGAGAGTTTTCTTTTTTATGAACTGTCCAACTTTGGTGTCTAAAGACCTTCAATTTTTCTTCTTCTTTTTTTTTTTTACCTTGTTACATTGTGTCCTGGAGTGCTACCTGTGTGTTATTATTTTTGATTGATAATGATCCACCACACATACCTGTACAGGCTATGTATTCACTGCACAGAATTTTACAGAGAAAAAAAAAGCACCCACTATGCAATATTATGTATTCTATTTCTCTCTTGTAATTTGATGTAAACACTACCCTATTATATGGTAATGTACTTTTGAAGTTCGATAAACAATGATTTTGTGCATTTTGTTTTAATTTGAATCATTCCTTTCTTTTTTTTTCCCCATCGTTAAAATGTGTACGTGTTTTAAGTTTTGTGTGATCTAATTCTCATTTTTGATTTATAATATTTTGATATTTTCCTCTTCTAAAAAATACCTCATTCTTATTTGTGTTATTGATATCTTCCCCTGCTAAATACTTTTCTGTTGTTTACTTTTAAATGACAACTATCTAATGTTTGTTTTAGCATCTTTTTGTTTAAATATTATAAATAAACTGGTCAGATAGATGCTA
Organism: Stramonita haemastoma; assembly: GCA_030674155.1. Taxonomy (NCBI): domain Eukaryota; kingdom Metazoa; phylum Mollusca; class Gastropoda; order Neogastropoda; family Muricidae; genus Stramonita; species Stramonita haemastoma. The sequence goes on along the minus strand of CM060347.1, from coordinate 2,366,551 downwards.
ATTAATGTTAGTGTCTCTGTCAGTAATTTTGAAAAATCCATTGACGTACATTGAGCAATGCTGGGCAAAAGTTTCAAGAAAAACCAGATTGATTTAATTCCAGCAACATCATAAGTACGTATGTGTGATTTTTTTATTATAAAGATTTGTTTCTTAAAGCTGTGCTGAAGAAAATGTTGGTGAAATAGTTCAGACATTCACATGACGATTTTGTTTATTGACTGTGACATATACATTCAGCAGTCTATAGACTGTTACGCTGCTTTATCTGTTGTTGCTGTTGTGCATTCTCAAGCTTAACACTGTGGGGGTCATCCAGAAGGTGCCCTCTGACTCACGCATCCCACCTGGGAATCACTGTGAGACTGAAATTGCACACTGAATGAGAAGTTTGCGTGTATGACTATTTTCAAGTACCTCGCCATATAGGCAGCCATACTCTGACTTCAGAGGATTTTTTTCTCCTTTAAAGGAGAGTGCAGGTTGTTAGGTTAAGAGCTTTGTCATGGCTGAAGGCAATTTCAACACAGCATTTTTACAACATAACAACATTTTAGTGTAGGCCTTGGCAATGAGCTGACAAAAAAAATGGACACAGCTTTTAGCCTGAATCTGACTGTTTTATCTTATTGCGCTCCATCCTTCGTTTGTCAAGTTGATTGAGAAGTGAATATGCATCAAGATTGATATCAATGAAGCCTTCTATTCGTGAAATTATTCATGGCATGTTTTTAGGTAACTAATTGGGTTATAACATTTTTTGATGAATGACTGCATCAAGATTTCAATGAAGCATTCTGTTAAGGAAATCATATAAATGGCATATTTTTAGCTCACTATTTGGGTTATAACATTTGATGATGACTGACTGACTGACTGACTGGCTGACTGACTGACTGACTGACTGACTGACTGACTGACTGACTGACTGACTGACTGACTGACTGGCTGACTGGCTGACTTATTATTTACAAGGTAGAATAGTCAGCTGTACCAGTAGAGATTCAGACTGAGAAATGGAGTGTAGTTTAAAACTTCAGGGAGTAATAATGACAACTTTAAATCCCTCCGGTGCTGTCTTATCTTTGGGAGGGGGGGGGGGGGGAGGGTTGGAGGGGGGGGGTCTTTGTTTTTTCTTTGCTCCCACCTACTTTCTCTCTCCTGTCTGTCTCTCCTTTCTTTCTTTTTTTTTTATTAATCCATTTCTTTCTTTTTTTTCTTTTCTTACTTTCTTCTTTCTTTCTTTTTTTTCTTTCTTTCTTTTTTTTTTTTCTTTTCTTTCTTTCTTTCTTTCTTTTTTTCTCTTCTTTTCTTTCTTTTCTTTTCTTTTCTTTTTTTTCTTTCTTTTTTCTTTCTTTTCTTCTTTCTTCTTTCTTTCTTTTCTTTCTTTTTTTACTCTGTCCCTTAAAAAATCCTGAAATTGATTGTATAGATCTGCTCAGCATGCGAGTGTAGACAGTTGGTTAGTCACTGATGTAGTTTTTGTCAGAGTTTTCATTGCTGAGTTTGCAGCTAGTCTAGTAGACTGTGTATCAGTACTTGCATTACATGTTCTTTGTAGCCTACTTCTTTCTTTTTTTGTTAATCATTTCCAAGCGTTAAAAAAATGGTAGAAAGATTTTTTTTTAAAAATCAACCCCCTCCCCCTTTCCCTCCCTTCTTGCTTAAAAATTTGTTTCGTTTAAAATGCACAAAAAAGAACTGCCACCATTAGAAGAGAAAAAAAATTAATACAAGATATCTTTAAAAAATGTTTTAAAGAAAAACACATGTACAAAAATCAAACAAAATATTTGAAGGAATGCAGAGAGAATAATTTGTATAACAGACAGAAGCCTTTGAAGGGAAGGAACAGAAAGATAGCCAGCCTAGCACAAAGCTCACAAATCCAATATAACTCAGTCAAGAATGTTCAACTTTTTACTTTTTTTAAAAAAAACTTTCATCAAAATTCATTTTGTTATTATAAAAGCATATATAAGCATGACAAGCATTAGCATTGAGAATAAACGTTAACCATTTTTCAGTCGTATGTTCATGAATGGCACACCAATAATTATTGAAAATAACAGAAACTAGACAATGTTCAAATACCCACATTCAGACAAAGAGTGCTCAACTTAATTCAGTACTACCCTTCCTTTTTACCAAGTCCCAAGTGTGGTCAGTTCCTGCTACAATAATAATTAGGCCCCCTAGCACCAGCTGGGATGGGATGGGATGGAATAGATGGCATCTGAGAGCAGCTGAAAAGTGGGGGCACAACAGCAAATTTATTCAAAATAACTCAGTCAAATGTGCCAAGTTAAGCTCTCCCCTTCCTTTTACCTAGGCTAAGTGTGGTCAGTTCCTGCTATAATTAATTAGCACCAGCTGGGCTGGTCTGGGATGGAATGGATGAATTAGCAGCTGAGAGGAGCTGAAAGTGGGGGAAACTGACAGGTATGGGGGGGGGGGGGGGGACTGACAGCCTCCTTTTTTTTCAGTGTCAACAAAACCTTTTTTTTTTTAATTTGGCCTAATCATGTAACAAAAAATTGAATAAAAAAAAAAAGTTTGAACAAAACAAATAATGAAAATGAGAAAAAAAAAAAAAAAGTCAGCCAAAGCGCCTGTGGCACAGTTTGCACAAACCCAACACCCCACTCAGTAAGGCCTAGCTAGTCAAGAGACCTAAATTTAGCGCACTCCTTCCTTTTACCTACCTAGTCCCATGTGTGGTCAGCTCCTGCTATATAAATAGCACCAGCTGGCCAGCCACAGCTGGGCTGGGATGAGATGGGATGGGATGAGATAGGATGGGATGGGATGAGATAGGATGGGATGAGATAGGATGGGATGAGATGAGATGGGATGGGATGGGGTGAGATGGGATGGGATGGGATGGGATGGGGTGAGATGGGATGGGGTGAGATGGGATGGGGTGAGATGGGATGGGGTGAGATGGGATGGGATGAGATAGGATGGGATGGGATGGGGTGAGATGGGATGAGATAGGATGGGATGAGATAGGATGGGATGGGATGGAATGGAATAGGATAATTAGCAGCTGAGAGGAGCTGAACGTGGGGGAAAATGACTGACTGAGAGCTGTGGTGGCTGTGTGCATGGGTGCAGCGCGGCAGATGAAGACCATCAACTACCAGCTGTCGTCGCAGCGGTGTCTGGAGGAGGGCTGGACCCTCAGACCCCCCTCCCCCCTGGAGATGGACGAGGCGGAGGTGGAGGTCTTCGTACCTGAACCCTCCACCCCTCAATGATCGCGTCCGGCAAGGTGAGTTGTCTTGATGTTTCTTCTGCCTTTTTTCCTTTCTCCTCATCTCCACTTGATGTTGTCTTTTCTGCCTTCCTTTCTTTCTTCTTTTCTTTCTTCTTCTTTGCTTGATTTTTGTCTTTTCTTCCTTCTTCTTCTTCATCTTCACTTGATGCTGTCTTTTCTTCCTTCTTTCTTCTTCATCTTCACTTGATGTTGTCTTTTCTTCCTTCCTTCTTCTTCATCTCCACTTGATGCTGTCTTTTCTTCCTTCTTTCTTCTTCATCTTCACTTGATGCTGTCTTTTCTTCCTTCTTTCTTCTTCATCTTCACTTGATGTTGTCTTTTCTTCCTTCTTCTTCTTCATCTTCACTTGATGTTCCTTCTTTCTTTCTTCCTCTTCATCTTGTTGTTGTTGAAGTAGTAGTAGAAGTAGTAGTCGTAGTAGTCGTAGAAGTAGTAGTCGTAGTAGTCGTAGAAGTAGTAGTCGTAGTAGTAGTACTAGTAGGCTTTGCGCTCTAAAGACTAGAGCACAATTCCATAGTCTTCCGAGATTGATGGGTGCCTACTAGTAGTAGAAGTAGTAGAAGTAGTAGTATACAAGTAGTAGTAGTAGTAGTAGAAGTAGTAGTAGTAGTAGTAGTAGTAGTAGTAGTAGTAGTAGTAGTAGTAGTAGTAAGGGTTGTTGTTGTTGTTGGGTGGATGACAACGAAATACAAAACCAGCATGCACACTGGTGTCATGCTTAGTTAGACATCATCCCTGAGGAAAAAATCATGGAGCATATGGAAACGTTCTGGCGGCTCCTTTGACAGCACTGGAACCATTCATATGGGCAATTGCCTCTCCAATGGACCATTCCAGCCACTTGGAGAGGGGGGAGGGATGTGTGTGCTGCATGGGTAACAGCTCGCCCTCCATACTTACTTACCCAGGCTTTGCGCTCTAGAGCCTAGAGCATAACTCTATAGTCTTCTGAGTCTGACGGATACCTACTTTGTTGTTATTGTTGTTGTGGTTGTGGTTGTTGTTACAGTTGTACTAGTTGTGTTACAGATTCACGGGCGACAGTTGATAGAGAAGTTCTATCCTGGAGGAGCCAAGTTCATCACCATGTTTCCTGATGGCACTGGCAACGTCTTGTATCCTGACAAATAGTGTGGTGTGTGTGTGTGTGTGTGTGTGTGTGTGTGTGTGTGTGTGTGTGTGTGTGTGTGTGTGTGTGTGTGTTTGGAGGGGGGGTGAGTGTGTGTGTGTGTGTGTGTGTGTGTGGAGGGGGGGCGAGTGTGTGTGTGTTTTGGGGGGGGGATTGTGTGTGTGTGCGTGTCTTCAATTTTAACGTCTTTCCACTTTAAGTGATACCAGAGGACCCTAAGATAGGAGACTGGATAGGTTAGAGAGAGATAGAGAGAGGGGGTGGGGACAGAGAGAGGGGGGAGAGAGAGAGAGAGAGATCTACTGTACGGGGGTGTGTGTGTCTATCTGTGTCTGTGTGAATGGGTGTGTGCGTTGATGGGTGGGTGCGTGCATGTGTGTGTAGTCCTACCCACCACCACCACACCCTATACCCCTTGACCTCCCTGCAGCTACCCCTCGGGTCGTCTGGCTGTGCTGGTCAGCAGCGTGACCCTGGGTCAGTACAGCTACATCGTGCAGGACGACACGCCAGAGGGCAGCATCCTCGCCAACTTTGACCCCTCCGGCTTCGGCTGCGTCTACTTCCTTAACGGCAACGTTAAGTGAGTAGGGGTTGGGGTTTGGGGTTTTTTGTTGGCTTTTTTGGAGGGGGTCTGTTTTGTTGTTGTTGTTTTTAGGGGGGGGGGGGCTGTTTTGTTGTTGGGGTTGGGGGGGTGGGTGGGTAGGGGGGGCTGCTGTTTTGGTTATTTTGTTGTGTCTTTTTTTTTTGGGGGGGGGGCCTGTTTTTGTCGTTGTTTTTTTGGGGGGGGATGTTTTGTTTTCTTTGTAGTTGTTTTTTGGGGGGACAGGGCTGTTTTGTTTTTTGGTTGGTCTTTTTTTTTGGGAGGGGGGGAGCGGTTGTGTGTGTGTGTTTGTGTGTGTGTGCGTGCAGTGGGGGGTTACACTTTTCTACACTACAACACACCTGTCTTATACATACCTTACACCAACAAACAACACACCTGTCCTTATACACACCTTACCTAATACTACACAAACAACCCACCTGTCTGTGTCTGTGTCTGTCTGTGTTGCAGGCTGTACTACGACCAGGTGGGGGGCATGGAGGTTCACCTGCTGGGGGGCAAGCGTCGGCGGTGGCAGTGGAAGGACCAGGACACGCACGTGCACGCCCCCCCCTTCCAGCCCATCTGCCTGCGGCTGAACCGCCACGTCAGCCTCCGGGTCATGAGTCAGGAGGCCATGGCCTTGACCGTCATGGCCAGCCGCCGCAGCTGTCGCTTCAACGTGGGCGCCAGGTTAAAGGTGAGTTGTTGGGGTTGGGTTTTTTTGTGGTGGTGGTGGTGGTGTTGTAGTGGTGGTTGGTGTGGTGGTGGTGGTTGGTGGTGGTGTGTGGTGGTGGTGGTGGTGGTGGTTGGTGGTGGTGTGGTGTGGTGGTGGTGTGGTGGTGGTGGTGGTTGTTGTGTATGTGTGTGTTTGTGTGTGATGGACATTCGCTGTCCAAAGGAGGGAGAAGAAAAAGAGGCAGACCAAAGAAGAAGAGACAGGAGGAGGACAACATCAGCGAATAGACAGGCTAGAACTCGACAGAATTTTGAGAGAAAGGCAGAACAGAGAAAGACAGGAATGGAGGGAACTGGTTTGTCAAGTCTTCAGGGGTGCCCCCCAAGTTGACAGACTAAGGGATAGACAGACATAGATAGATAGAGAGATAGAGAGAGAGATAGATAGAGAGACAGACAGACAGACCCAGACAGACACAGACAGACAGACAGACAGACAGACAGTTAATTAGTTAGTTAGCTAGCTAGTTAGTCAGTCAGTCAGTCAGTGTGTGATGAGGTTTTCTTTTCCTTCTTTCTTTGTAGGTTGGGTTTTTGGTGGATTGTATATTTTTTGTAAAGGTAGGAAATGTGATATGTTGTGAATGTGTGTATTTGTGAATCAGAATCGGAATCAAAAAAACTTTATTGCTGAACATCAGAACTAGACTTAATTCACCCAAACATAAGCGTTTGTGTGAGTGGATGTATAAGTGGGTGACGCTGCTTACCTTAGGTTATAACTGGGGCTCGTTTTCATCACTGTCCATTCAAAGTTTGTTTGAAACATTTTGTGTTTACTGTGCATGTATGTTCACTGTTCATGTATGGTCACTGTGCATGTGCGTTCACTGTTTTCGCTGTGCATGTAGGTTCTTTGTGCATGTACGTTCACTGTGTTTACTGTGCATGTGTGTTCACTGTGCATGTGTGTTCACTGTGCATGCATGTTCACTGTTCATGTGTGTTTCACTCCCCCCCCAGCTGGTGGCCCCCGAGTTGATACCCCGCAAGGAGATAGACGAGCACCAGTTGTACATTGACGAGCGCAGCGCCCAAGTGGAGTGAGTAGTGCACCTCTGCCTTCTGTTGTCTCCTCTGTCCTTTTCTTGTGGTGTTTGGGGGGGGGGGGGGGAAGAAGGAGGGAAGGGAGGTGGATTGTGATGTTTCTAGACTTTTTTGGTGTAAAAAACAGGAAAGGTTCACCACTGGTGAGATTTTGTGTATGCGACCATCGCTAACCCATCATTTAGGTAGCTGCATTCTGAATTTGGGGTATATAGCCCCCCTATTCAGCATGTTTATAAATACCATTCAGCCTTGCTTTGGCAAGAAAGGGAAGTTAGAGAGATTGCAGACAAGCCCTTTTCATGCTTAGTGTACTCTTCGTGTATAAGTCATGGGAGAATGGGATGGCCTGGTGGTTAAGAGTGATGCGCATTGTGCTCGCTATCTGCTGACCTGGGTTCGAATCTTGTTGAAGGGAATTTCTTTCCCCTGGAGTTTATTAATGTTATGTTTGTTTGTTTTTTTAAAACATGACAGATGTTTTGTTGTTGTTGCTTTGATTTTGCATGTGTTCACTCAAAGTGATATTAGACAATGGGAAGGGAGGAAGGGGGTAAATTATGTTGATGGATGGTGTGTGCAGTAAAAGTGGGTGTACACACAGAAAAAGGGCCAACAATGATAACAACAAATAAATACATAAAAACTGCTAATGTGACTTATAACAATAACAAATGTCCTGAAGGACTGTTCATCACAGATTTTGTCATACGAAACACCAAATTGAGATTTTTTGAAAATCTTATGCATGGATTTTTTGAGAAAAAGAGAGTAGACTCTTACATGAAAAAAATATATGAAGGCTAGTAATTTTCTCACCACACAAACATTTTGGTTATATTTGGTGATGAACGCTTTCAGTTTTATCTGAAAAAATAAAGCGCTAATCTTTGTTGTTGTAATAAAAGTTGTACAGGTCTCAGATTGATCAATATCCCTTAAAACAGGGGCAGTGAATAACGATTTGTCTAAAAAGTGCTCCTTTGGATAATAAACTTGTTGTGTGTATTTTTTGCATCACACGTGTTGTGTTTGTGTGTGTGTGGTGTTTTTAATTTGACGCATGTTGGGTTTTTTTCAGCATGACACATGTTGTGTGTGTATTTTTTAAAACATAACACATCTTATCGGGGTTTTTTTCTAACACAACACATACTGCATGCATGTTTTTTGCCTCCCTTTCAGGAACATTCTGAACAAGGTGTCGGTACTGCTCAAGTTCCCCAAGTCGCCCAAGGTGGACAAGATCCTGCCTCCCTTGCACGTCACCTCCAAGATGCACAAGAACGAGAAGATGCGCAAAGAGCTGACGGCCTCTGTTCGCGCCAGCACAGAGAGCAAGAACACCAAGAGCAAGCCCTTTCCTCCTGTGTCTGTCAACTAATGGAGAATGTGGGGGTGGTGTTGGTTGTTATGTCTTGTGTGGTTGGGGGTGGGTGGGTGGGTGGATTTTCTGTTGGGGATGGTTTTTTTTGGGGGGGGAGTTGTGTAATGATCGTGTGGGATGTGTGTTGAAAAGATGGATAGGGATGTGTTGATGGAAACAAACATTTTTGTTTGAAGGGAAGGAAAAAAAGTATTCATTTGAAAAAGTAATGTGATGTAGTAATAATTGATGATAATGATGATATATATGGAATTTATTATCTGAAAAGTAAAGAATGATGATAATATATGGAATTTGTTATCTGAAAAGTAAGTGATGATGATAATGATAAAATATGGAATTTTATTATCTGAAAAGTACAGAATGATGATAATATATGGAATTTATTATCTGAAAAGTAAGGAATGATGATGATGAGAAAGTATGGAATTCTATTATCTGAAAAGTGAATAATGATGAGAATGTAATAGTTTTGTGGAGTTTTCATAGGGCTGAATTTTGAACAGCAAAAATAGCAGGTATAGAGGCTAACAGTAAAATAAACAAAGCAATAGGATCACAGACATTCAAAAAGTAGACAGAAGCAGGCTGTTGTTTCTGTCTATTGTAATGCACCCATTGAAGCTTCCTTTAGAGCCATGTAATGATATTGTGAAAATTGCATGGTGAAAAATTGCATATATAATAATTGCGCTAGTGCTTCGGTTGAGACTATAAACCAAGGTACCATGTGCAAACACACAGAGCATCTTGCACACACGTTAAAACCTGTTCCACTTTGTAAGAGTTAGGCCATTGTGTGCCGGTGGGAACAGATGACAAGATTTACAAAACTGCATACTCATGGGGACTGGATGTAAAAAAGCACACAAGTGCTTATTCCATTATCCTCAATATAAAAGAAAGAAAAAGAAGAAAAAAGAAAAAGAAGAGTGCTATTCTAACGGTCATGTGAAAAGATTTCCAAAGATGACACAGAAAGACTTTTGTAATAAATGTTTTTGTTTTTGTCTTGTTGGAATCACCGGTTAAAATTCCAGCCAAAAAAAAAAAGTTTGACAGAGGGGAACAGTGTATTTGGTCATTTTTCATGTACCAGGGAAAGTATACTATGGGTGTTTTTTTTTAAAAAAATAAACTTTGTACCAGAAATACAACTTAGAAAAGAAGTTTTTGTACTCTTTAAAGACTTTGGGGGGGGGGGGGGGGATTATCAAGAGTTTTGGATTGAAATTGACATGTGATTTTTCAAGTCAGTATTTGGCATGGTGATATAAATCAGCATTGTTAATGAAGTTAAAAATGGATATGTATTTTGGCCTTGTGTCTCTCTCTTCCTACCTGGCATTTACTACATTGCAGATAGATGAAAATGTTTGCAATCTAAACATTTGTATCGGAGGGGGTTTTACCTCTGTACAATTTTTTGTGTCTGTTTTTTCCAGTCATATGTATTCAATCACTATGAATATGTTTTGTATTTATTGATTATGTCAAAGGATTGTCTCATGTCTTGAAAAATGTCTTTCTAGGTTTTTTGTTGTTTTTTTTTGTCAGAACAATATCTGGTGAGAGAGTGATGGTGAAAGAGAGATGCCATTTTTTTTTTGTTTTTTGTTCTTGCCATGCCATGTCTTGAATGTGCTCATTCCGACAGTTTGTTTTTGTCCTGTTTATTTGTTTGTTTGTTTGCATTATTTTCTCTGTGATATGTCTTGAACCCCCCCCAAAAAAAAAATCTGTGATATTTTCTCTCATCTGATTCTTTTTTGGTGGCAAAACTGCTGTGCCTGTGTTTACCTCTATTCTGGTAAATGCTGTCTGCTGCTGATGATGTATTTCGACTCCCGTTATTATCCAGATTTGAATTATCAGTTCATATGATGAATTATTTTATAATGACAAAGCCAACAGACACATTATTTTTCTCTGTGTTTATTGTACAGCATTCTCCTTGCTCAACTCTGAAGGAAAATCTATACAAATTTTCAGTATTTTATTTTTCTGGAAGTGTTTTTGTGGTTTTCCTACGACACTGCTGTGTTTGTTAAATTATTTTTTAAAAACTATTTGACAGCTACTGATGTGCTGGCTCATCGGATAGATGCTTTTCCCCCAGATCTTTTAATGAAGAGACGAACTGAAGAAGTTGACATATCTGTCTTGTTCACAGCTGTCAGTTTTCCCCACTTTCAGCTCCTCTCTGCTGCTATCCATTCCATCCCAGCTGGTGCTAATTATAGCAGAAACTGACCACACTTGGACTTGGTAAATGGAAGGGGTTTACTAATTTTAGAACTGGACCCTTGACTTAGTTATGCTGGCTTTGCATGCTGTGATATTGCGCACGAACTGCAAGATGCAAGAGTTTTGTCATCTCACTATAAAAGCACAGCATGTTTGGGAGATTGAAGGTGCTTGGCTTACAGACAATAAAGTTTATTCCTGCAGTAGAGAGATGGAACACTTTTCACACCTGGAGGAGAACAGGGGTCTGCCTGACAGAATGTGGTAAAAACCAGTTCATCCAAAAATGAGTTATATCATGTGGAACAAGTTAACACTATCCCGACGTAAAGATAGAAAATCCCTCTTTCCCTGTACACGTCCACTGTGCTCATTTATAAGCTTCTGGTGCACATATGTGGGTGATACTTTGGGAAGGGTTAGTAGATGGTTGGTTGCCCAATAGCAGGCAACCCATAGGAAAAGGTGAAGCAAAGCATGGGCAGAATACATCAGCTTGTTTTGAACATGCTTTGCTTTGCGTTGCTGCAAAAGAGAGGCTGCATGCAAGCAGTGCACAGGCCAAGAACGGAAGCTCTGTTCTGACACAATCATGTCCATCTTGTGTACGGTCAGAAGTTTTGTTTATTTATATCATGATGTAGGTACAGATCTGACCCTGATCAATTGCATTTAACATCTGACAGGATTTTAAAAACAAATAACCAGTGAATTTTTTTTTCACTCTTTAGAGACAATAAAATATTAGTCTAAGGCTGTTTCACACTTGCCATTTTGCTGCTCTTAGACACATAGGTGCTCTGATGTATTTGCAAGGAGCACAGGCTTCTTACAGACCTTTTTTGAGTGGCCCTTTTTTGTTTCGAATCAGGTGGCCATTATTGCAAGTGTGCAGCAGGCCTTAGCGACAGTCATCTGACCTGACTTCTGTCCATAAGGTGTATTGTGACTGGGAACAGGATAGCTCAGTGGTCAGAACACCTACTTTTCCCAAGCTAAGATTAAGCAGCATGAAGCGTGGTTACCAATTGGATGGGTGACCATTTGCACTCCTTGGCTTCAGTACAGTCCCTCAGTCCACCCAGCTGTAAATGGGTACCTGCCCTCTTTAGTGTCAGGGAAGGTAAAGCAGAGAGGGAGAGGAAATGGGCACTGCCCTCAATATGCTGGCCCTAGAGAAGCCGAGGTCTCTGAGCCCTTGCTCCCCTACAACCACCTAGGTTATTGGACACCTTTACCTTTTAGTATACTGTTGTAAATCTGACTTCTTTCCATAAGGTGTAATGTGACGGTAATGTACAACTGTTGAGCTAACTTCTCCCCAGAGAGAAATATGACTGTGGTGTGCTGCTGTTAAATGACTTTATTCTGTAAGATGTTATGAAACGGTGTAAGTCTTGAAATGTAATGTATGGCTTTGAATATGTCAAAAGCTGACTTTTTGTCAGTGTGTAATGCTACTCAGTTTCTGTCTCTGTCATTCTCGTTTCAATGTAATGCAGGTGATGTGTGGAGAGTTGAAGAGGAAAATGAGGTTACTGGTGAGGGCAGCGTTGCTGACAAAAGTTTTGTGGTGTGTGTAAATGTGTGTGTGTTGTGTGTATTGTGTGTTTGTGCGTGTGTGTGTGCGTGCGTGGGTGTTTGTGTGCATGTGAAATTTTGTAGCAGTGAAAACGCAAGTTTGCATGGAAAGACATAAAATGTCATTTTTCACAATTTTTTCTCTTGTGTGGCAGAATTCTTTTGGAAACTTTCCAAAATAGAATCCTTGCCTTTATGTACATTGTCAGTGTGTCTGCCTCATTCTCATCTATTATTCTCGCTGTCTCTGTATGTATGTGTGTGGTGTGTGTGTGTGTGTGTGTTTACAATGTTGATCATTGTGAGCTGTGTGTTGTGTGTGTGTGTGTGCGTGTGCATGAGCGTGCGTGCGTGCGTGTGTGCACACATGCATGCATGTGTTTCTTAATGTTGATTATCGTTCAGCTGTTTCTAGTGCATTTGCTGAGATATATAGATTGTACTCATTTGAATTTATTTTTTTGATGAGTTTGTTGTTAAAACTGATTTTTTTTGTGTTTGAATCTTTTCAAAGGGGTTGAGGGGTTAGGGCTGAGGTGGGGAGAGTTTGTCCCAAAACAAGTGCGTCTCCTCACTGTGAGTTAGTTTGGTTGCGTTTGTTCTGTGACTAGCATCCTCCTCATTGTGAGGATTTGTACTGTGGTCGTTTGTTGACTGATGTTGAAAATTGTTTGTGTGCCAGTTTTTGTGAAATTTGGTGAATTTCTGAGGTCATTTTATGCTTTGTTCTTTCTGTTCTTATGGTTATATTTTCTTTCACAGTTTTTGTTTGTGAATTATTTATTATCTGTTTATCAATCAAATTGTAATTATCTGTATTCCTTTTTGAAGAGATGGACAGTCTCTATACATGGCTTTAGGGACTGTCAATATAACTGAATAAATTGATGAACTGACTGACTGACTGGTCTTTTTGTCTTTCTTGTTCATGGATCGATGGATTAATGTACAGTTTGTTGGGTTTCTACTCTCTTTCAACAATTTTCTCTAACCCACCTTTGGTGTGTGTGTGTGTGTGTGTGTGTGTTGTGTGTTTTAACATCTATCCACTAATATGTGATTTTAGTGTGTGTGTATGTGCATGCGTGTATGCGCACGCACGTATGTGTGTGTGGTGCGCGCGCGCATGCATTTTATGTACAGTTGTGTCTCCTAATGTTTTTTTTATCAAACAATAATGTTTCATGTGCTTTTGAGGGGGGGGGGGGGGGGGGGGAGGAGAAGTGCAGTTAGGAACCTACCTATGACCACAACCTTTATCTGAAGTCTGCCTCAGCCAGCTTCCTGCAGCTTGGACACACTTTGAAAATTTTATTTTATTTTATTTATTTTATTTTATTCTTTTATATCGAGGATAACAGAGTAAGCAATCATGTGCTTTTTTTCATCCGGTCCCGTGTGTATGCAGTTTTGTAAATATTGTCATCTGTTCCCACCGGCACACGATGGCCTACTCTTACGAAAAGCGGAACAGGATTTAACGTGTGTGCAAGATGTTTTGCGTGCGTTCGCACACGGGGCCTCGGTTTAAAGTCTCATCCGAAGGACTTTTGGGGAGAGTGGACACTGTAACCAGTGGTTAAAACTGGTTACTTTCAACC
>CM060347.1:2345455-2347955 GCA_030674155.1 Stramonita haemastoma | reverse complement strand
AGACAGTCTACATTTCAACAATTGTCTATACATGTACAAAATATATTAAACAGAAAAGCCCTAAAATAAAAATGTGAAAATTTTTGCTGTCAGTAAAAACAGACCTTCTCATAGACTCTTTTTGCCGAAGCCCCGTATAAATCAAATCTATAAATCAAGCCTTGCTTGTTCAGGAAGAACACTGTGGAATAATCTACCTCCCTTTTAAAAAATTGTCTCCTTCAAAACAAAATTGTCAGAAACTTTTAGAAGAACATTTGACGAGACAGATTGTGAGTCCATCTTTATGCTCGAGGATACCTTACACCTGGTTACTTTGTAGATTGTTATTCTGACCCTTGTTTCGTTTTTTTTTTTTTTTTATTACTTGTCTACATCTGTAGTAACAACTAGTGGTGACCGTGACTATCGGGGTCGGGGTGGTGATGATGACGGCCATGACTTGTGGTGATGGTGACAATAATATCACACCAGATTTCTCTGACTGAAATTCGGGCTGCTCTCCCCGGGAGAGCGCGTTGCCACAAGTACAGCGCCTACTCATTTTATTCTTTTGCTGTCTGCAATTGTATTTGTTTCCCTATCAGAGTGGCTTTCTTCTACAGAATTTTGTCACGGACAACCCTCTTGTTGCCGTGGGTTCTTTTACATGCGCTAAATAATGAAATGTAACACACAGGACCTGGGTTTATCATCTCATCCGAAAGACTAGCACCCTGATCACCACTCATGATCAAACGGATGGGGGGGATGTTTTGGGCCCAAACGGGATTACGGAGAATGACAGCTAAAGCAATTCCAAAACGCACACGCACCTACCTGAGAAATGAGAACGAAGATGATGCAGGTGTGGAAGAAGAAGAGGGGTACCTGTTGTGTGGACAGCTTGGCCAGGGCGAAGACCAGGTGGGCGGCACACAAGACACTGTCCCAAAAGGCCAGCATCTGGACACAGAAACAGACCTAGTACTCTTGAAACACAGCCTTCAGCGCCTGGGCTTTATCACAGTTCTTGATTAAATCATTTGACGCTGGGGGCAACAGCAAAGTGAGAGGCTGTATGATCAGTGGCTTTATCACAGTTCTTGATTAAATCATTTGACGCTGGGGGTAACAGCAAAGTGAGAGGCTGTATGATCAGTGGCTTTATCCCAGTTCTTGATTAAATCATTGACGCTGGGGGAAACAGCAAGGTGAGAGGCTGTATGATCAGTGGCTTTCTTTCCCACTCATAGAATTCCACATTACAGCTTAGTCTTTAGTGATCGACTATGATTCTCTGACAAGGAGGCATGACTTGCACAGTCCTTATGTGCTGCAGCCCTGGGGGCTAGTTGGCCTTTGGAGAACATCTCCAACGCTGACTGTCCTTATGCCCTCTTGGTCGAGAGAGTGGGGATGTACTGTGAGTAAGGCATCTCCACTATAATCAAATTTCTTCCCAGTTTCCGAAACAGCAGCTGCCTCCTCTACTGTTTTGGAGGTCATGGTTGAAACAATAGACAAACGAACTCTTGAAACATCGTTAGGCCTAGTACAGCGGTGACTGCAGCGCTGACTGACTGCTGTAAGACTTGGCCATTGTGTGTGCCAGTGGGACCGATAGTCTGCTGTAACTCCTCCTCCTCCTCCTCCTCCTCCTCCTCTTTCTTCTTCTTCTTCTTCTTCTTCTTCTTCTTCTTCTTCTTCTTCTTCTTCTTTTTCCTCTAGCAGCTACCTTAATGGTGTGTGGGAAGGGGAAACCGGTCGTTTAAGCAAAAATCTCACTATTGATGAACCTGGAAGCACTGACCCAGGAAAGAAATAAAACCATCAACGAAAAAAAACAAGAAAAAGAAAAAGAAAACACACTTGCACCCATTCACCCTCCCTACTGCCCAAACTGGCGGTTGGTTGTGGGGAGGGGGGGGGGGGGGGGGCTAGTGGCAGAGGCAAAACTCTCACCAGTGGTGAACCTCAGAGCTGTAGCCGAGGAACAACAACAACAACAAAGACCTCAACAACAACAACAACAACAAAATTGAGCATTGGTATGATCCAGTCCCTCTCCCTACTGCCCATACTAACAGCCATCCAACACCCGCACCTACCTACCTGTATGTTTGTCCGTCTGCTCGATGATGACCTGCAAAACAGCAGAGGAGGCAGCTGCTGTTTCGGAAACTGGGCAGAAATTTGATTATAGTGGAGATGCCTTGCCCACAGCACATCCCCACTCTCTCGGCCAAGAGGGCATAAGGACAGTCAGTGTTGGAGATGTTCTCCAAAGGCCAACTAGCCCCCCAGGGCTGCAGCACATAAGGACTGTGCAAGTCAAGCCTCCTAGTCAGAGAGTCATAGTTCATCAAAAGGTAAAGTAAAAGGTAAAGGTGTCCCATAACCTACGTGGTCGTAGGGGAGCAAGGCGTCAGAGACCTCAGCTTCTCTATGGGCCAGCATATTGAGGGTGGCGCCCATCTCCTCTCCCTCGCTGCTTTACCTTCCCTGACCTTAAAGAAGG
>CM060347.1:2327955-2332955 GCA_030674155.1 Stramonita haemastoma | reverse complement strand
GTTTGTATGCAGGGCCTCGGGTTATATAGTCTTATACGAAGGAGTTTTGGGAGATAGAGTGGAATGGGCATTGCTGTTAACTCATTAGCAAAAATTCTCTTGAACGGGCGTCTCGGTGATGGCTCAAGCGTAGGCCTACATGCGTGTGATTTTTTAAGGTTGAGTTTTATCATTTTCTATGATAAATGTTTGTTTTCTGCTTTTTCTGTTTATTTTATAACCATATATGAAGCCATATATGTATATATATATATATATATATATAATATATATATATA
Organism: Stramonita haemastoma; assembly: GCA_030674155.1. Taxonomy (NCBI): domain Eukaryota; kingdom Metazoa; phylum Mollusca; class Gastropoda; order Neogastropoda; family Muricidae; genus Stramonita; species Stramonita haemastoma. The sequence goes on along the minus strand of CM060347.1, from coordinate 2,332,677 downwards.
TATATATATATATGGCTTTTTACACCTTTTGTCATCTGACATGTATGAATGGCTTACCCCCATGAAAGCAAGAACAGGTTTTAACATATACTAGCAGCAGCAGCAACAACAACAACAACAACAGCAGCAACAACACATGCATCAGCAGCAACAACAACAACAGCAACACCAACAACAGCAATAGCAGCAACAACACTAGCAACAGCAGCAACAACACTAGCAACAGCAGCAACAACAACAACAACAGCAACGACAGCAGTAACAACAACAACAGCAACAGCAGCAACAACAACAACAGCAACAGCAACAACAACAACAGCAACAACAACAACAACGACGACAACAACAGCAGCAGCAGCAACAACAACAACAGGAATAGCAGCAACAACAACAGCAACTACAACAACGACGACAACAACAACAACAGCAGCAACAACAGCAACAGCAGCAATAGCAGCAACAACAACAACAGCAACAGCAGCAAAAATACAAGTAGCAACAACAACAACAACAACAACAACAGCAGAAATAACAACAACAACAACAACAACAACAAACCTTCCACAAATGCGACATTTCAAATCTGTACTTTTTTTCCAGCATTGAGACGGAAAGTTGTACGAGAGAAATGGCAATTTATTTTTAAAAAAAAAAAAAAAAAAAAAAAAGTAAGTGTATAGAAACCATCATGATTCATAGCACACAAACGGTCAGTTCTATCCACAAAACAAAACGCAAATCATCACAAATGTAGCAGATTTTACGATTGAACAAAAAAGAAAATCTTCAGTATCAGCATTTTTCAGTTTCAATAATATATCACAGTAATCATGAACAGTTTATTTTTACCGTTCACAAAATTATACACCCCCTCATCTTGTCATCTGTTCCCACCGGCACACAATAGCCTACTCTTACAAAAAGCGGAACAGGATTTAACATGTGTGCAAGATATTCTGCGTGCGTTCGCACACGAGGCCTTGGTACGGTTAATAGTCTTACCCAAGGACTTTGGGGGAGAGTGGAGTCAGCACTGATGTTAACTCCAGGGGGAAAATCCCCTCGAACTGGAATCGAACCCGGGTTGTCAAATTGCGAGCGCAATGTTCTGACCACTAGGCTATCCCGACCCACTGTAGTGTAGTGTAGTGTAGTGTAGTGTAGTGTAGTGTAGTGTAGTGTAGTGTAGTGTAGTGTAGTGTAGTGTAGTGTAGTGTAGTACAATGCAGTGTACTGTACTGTACTGTACTGTACTGTACTGTACTGTACTGTACTGTACTGTACTGTACTGTACTGTACTGTACTGTACTGTACTGTACTGTAGAGAAGTCTACTGTAGTGTCACCTGCAAATTGGTAACAGTGTTTAACATCCCTGGCCTAGAGTTTCGCACCTTAAATCCAATCCAATCCAATCCTGTTGTTGATAACCCCATCGACCACACATACCATAATCAGGGCTGTTGCCTCATAAGATTCGTTTTGATACTGTGCAACCATAATTATACAGATGGAAACCAGGTATAAATTCAGCTCCACTGTCGTCTCTGACATTATCGCCCTAGCCAACCATGACTGTCAATGAAGGACTGTCACTGTGTTTTGGGGAGAGCTGTACACTTATGCCTTCAGCTCCTGGGCTTTGTCCCAGTTCTTGATTAAACCATTGACGCTGGGGGCAACAGCAAAACGAGAGGCTGTATGATCAGTGGCTTTATCACAGTTCTTGATTAAAGCATTGAGGCTGGGGGCAACAACAAAGTGAGAGGCTGTATGATCAGTGGCTTTATCCCAGTTCCTGATTAAACCATTGACACTAGGGGCAACAGCAAAGTGTATGTTGAGCTGTATGATCAGTGGCTTTATCCCACTTCTTGATTAAACAGCGCCTGGGCTTTATCCCAGTTCTTGATTAAACCATTGACTCTGGAGGCAACAACAAAGTGAGAGGCTGTATGTTCAGTGGCTTTATCCCAGTTCTTGATTAAATAATTGACTCTGGAGGCAACAGCAAAGTGAAAGGCTGTATGTTCAGTGGCTTTCTTTCCCACTCATGGAATTCCACATTACAGCTTAGTCTTTAGTGATCAACCATGACTCTCTGACTAGGAGGCTTGACTTGCACAGTTCGTTATGTGCTGCAGCCCTGGGGACTAGTTGGCCTTTGGAGAACGTCTCCAAAGCTGATTGTCCTTATGCCCTCTTGGCCAAGAGAGTGGGGATGTGCTGTGGGCAAGGCATCTCCACTATAATCAAATTTCTGCCCAATTTCCGAAACAGCAGCTGCCTCCTCTGCAGTTGTGGATGTCATCATCGAACACAATGGACAAACAAACAATACACCTTGATCCTAGCAAGTGAAAAGATATAGCTGGGTTTATACAAATTACCTTGGCAAAATATGACTACACACAGTTTAATTAAGATCACCATCATACCATTACCCTCCCTACCCCTCCCAATTTCTAGCTCTCTCTTATCACTCAAAGTATTATGAACAAAAGCTGTTGGTCAATAAAACAAACAGACAAACTTTTCATTTCAAAAATGGTCAATAAAACCCTTAATGTTCAAATATTGATGTCGATAGTGGATGAAACACTTCAATATTTTGTGGTGAAAATACCATCTTGAGGGGAAGGAGTGGGGGGGGGGGGGTGTTGATGATTAGCAATGTACCAGGCAAGGCATAATTATGTGGTATATAGCACAGTATGGTAAAAACCGAGTAGTGCTGACAATAAATGATACCCTTGACTAAAGTGCGATGAAAATACTATTCTTATTTACTCTTGTTTATTTACTCTTTTATCTATTTACTCTTTTATATCAAGGATAATGGAATAAGCAATCCTGTGCTTGTTCTACATCCAGTCCCCGTGTGTATGCAGTTTTTGTAAATCTTGTTATCTGTTCCTATCAGCATACAATGGCCTACTCCTACGAAAAAGCGGAACAGGATTTAAGTATGTGCAAGATGTTTTGCATGCGTTTGCACATGAGGCCTTGCTTTATAGTCTCATCCGAAGGACTTAATGACTTTGCCTGTTGATTCATATTCTGTCACACCTAGGCCACAGAGCTAGAGCAAGCTGAGTGCAGTTTGAAAACCAAATATAACTGATGTTCTGCTTCTGCTGCTGCTGCTGTGTTGTGGTTTTCGGAGGGTTTTTTGTTTTTGTTTTTTGGTAAACATCATCAAACTTTAGAACGACTATATTTATAAAAAGAAAATGATTTTTTTTCAAGGCTTAAGGTTTTTTTTGTATTTTTAAAATCTGAAAATGGTTTTGTATGGCCAATTATAACTTTTTTCATGATGAAATTCCTGCCCTTTTTTTTAAAGGCTGAGAATGATTTGTGCAATGAGGGCAATGAGTTCTTCAGGTTGAGAATGATTTTTTTTTCTTCAACTTTTGACGCCCACCATATCCCAGAGTCCATAACTTTCTCAGAGCCATTCTCTCAATCACCCTCCACAACCCCCACAACCCCCACACCCACCACACCCACCACAACCCCCACACCCACCACAACCTCCGCATCCCCCACACCCCCCACAACCACCACACCCTCCCCCATCCGGACCTCCTTCCGTCACCCCTTGACAATCTTCACCAGTAGCAGGGGCCGCCCAAGCCCCGCCCATCCCATCCGATGCGGAACATTTGAATTCTGGCGGGACGTCACACCCGCCAAGCCCGCCTCCTGATTGGCTGAGATAGTGGTTGGAGGGCGTGGCCAGCAGGAAACCGACAGCGCCCAGGAAGATCATGTCTTCTGAAGGCACGGTTGCGATTGGTTTAGAGTTGGCGGTTGATTGTGTCGCCCTCAGGGATTGGCCGGGGGTCCAGGCTTTAGGGCGGGGCTGACACAAGGAGTGCAGCAGAGAGATGGAGAAAACCAGAGCCAGCTTCTCCGCCACTTCTTTCAGACCATCAGGATCAATCTGTTGGAGTGAAAGAGAGGGTCGTTAAAGGTAAAGGTGTTCCATAGCCTGTGTGGTCGTAGGGGAGCGAGGCATCAGAGACCTCAGCTTCTCTAGGGTCCAGCATGTTGAGGGTGGTGCCCATCTCCTCTCTCTTGCTACTTTATCTTCCCTGACCCTAAAGAGGGCAGGTACCCATTTACAGCTGGGTGAACTGGAGAGGGACTGTACTGAAGCCAAGGTGCACAAACGGTCACCCATCTAAGTGGTAACCACGCTCAACGCTGCTTAATCTAGCTGGGGAAAGCAAGTGCTCTTACCACTGAGCTGTCCCATCTCCTAATACACAGAAACATTGTGAGGAGTGTCAAAGCCATCAAACTATAAGAGTGAAGGTATTCCCATAACCTATGCAGTCATTGGGAAGCAAGGTATCACAGATCTCAGCTTCTCTAAGGGGAGAGGGGGGGCAACATATTGAGGGCGGCCCCCATCTTCTCTCCCTCGCTGCTTTACCTTCCCTGACCCTAAAGAGGGAAGGTACCCACTTCACAGCTGGGTGAGCTGGGGGACTGCACTGAAGCCAAGGCACCCAAACAGTCGCCCCATCCAAGAGGTGACCATGATCAACCCTGCCTAACCAGAATTCAACACCTTATAGCAAAGTCCCAAGACAAAATATCACAGTTTTATTTGAAAGCTGGTATACTTAAGGGGACGGGATAGCTCAGTGGTCAGAGCACTCACTTTCCCCAAGCTAAGGTTAAGCAGAATCCAGCATGGTTACCAAGTGGA
>CM060347.1:2312955-2315455 GCA_030674155.1 Stramonita haemastoma | reverse complement strand
ATTTCACGCCACCTTTCTCAACCGCGGCAAAGTTCTCGTGGGTGACGTCGAAGTCGAACGGTTCTTGAGGGTATTCCTGCCTCCATAACGTGGCTGAGGTCTTCAGCAACTCCTTACGGTCCTTCTGGGGACACCAGCTTGTGATCCACGATGCCTCCCACCACGCTGAGACAATCCTGCTGGTAGGCTATGGGAGCCAGGAGGTGGCAGTGCCACATCCACTCGATGTCCAGCGGAGCCGCCAGGGTTTGTTCTGGATGCTTGGCGGCCAGCGGGAGCCAGAGGAGCTCGTAGCGTTGCAAGGCGCGCTGGAGAACTCGCGGGTTCTGGAGAGCCGGAGAGGCGGAGACGGTGCGGAGAAAGGTGACTTGGTGGAGAGCCGCGGGGAGAGCGGGAGGGAGAAGGCGGCTACGAGGGGGTTCTTGATGTGGCCTGGAACAGTGTGTGGTGTAGGAAAGTGAGTTCTTCGGATGAGACTGTAAACAGCGTGTAGTGTAGGAAATGAGTTCTTCGGATGAGACTGTAAACAGCGTGTAGTGTAGGAAATGAGTTCTTCAGATGAGACTGTAAACACGGTGTAGTGTAGGAATTGAGTTCTTCGGATGAGACTATAAACAACGTGTAGTGTAGGAAATTCTTCGGATGAGACTGTAAACAACGTGTAGTTTAGGAATTGAGTTCTTCGGATGAGACTGTAAACAACGTGTAGTGTAGGAAATTCTTCAGATGAGACTGTAAACAGCGTGTAGTGTAGGAAATTCTTCGATGAGACTGTAAACAATGTGTAGTGTAGGAAATTCTTCAGATGAGACTGTAAACAGCGTGTAGTGTAGGAAATTCTTCGATGAGACTGTAAACAATGTGTAGTGTAGGAAATTCTTCAGATGAGACTGTAAACAACGTGTAGTGTAGGAAATTCTTCGATGAGACTGTAAACAACGTGTAGTGTAGGAAATTCTTCAGATGAGACTGTAAACAGCGTGTAGTGTAGGAAATTCTTCGATGAGACTGTAAACAACGTGTAGTGTAGGAAATTCTTCAAATGAGACTGTAAACAACGTGTAGTGTAGGAAATTCTTCAAATGAGACTGTAAACAACGTGTAGTGTAGGAAATGAGTTCTTCGGGTGAAACTGTAAACAAGGTGTAGTGTAGGAGGGAGGGTCGTGGAAGGAGTTGGGGTGTGTGTGTGTGTGGGGGGGGGGGGGGTCCAGGTGTGTCTGTGGGGTGGGGTGTGGGGGGTGTTGTGGTGTGTGTGTGTGTGTGTGTGTGTGGGGGGGGTTATGTGTGTATGTATGTGTGTGTGTGTGTGTGTGTGTGTGTGTGTGTGTGTGTGTGTGTGTGTGTGTGTGTGTGTGTGTGTGTGTGTGTGTGTGTGTATGTGTGTGCGTGTGTTGTGTGTTGCGTGTTGTGTTGTGTTGTGTGTTGTGTGTTTATTTATTTTATTTATTTTATTCTTTTATATCGAAGATAATGTGTGTGTATTTTTTTTTAATTCTTTTAAATCGAGGATAATGGAATAAGCACTCCCATGTGCTTTTTACATCCAGTCCCCGTGTGCATGCACTTGTGTTATTCTTGTCATCTGTTCCCACTGGCACACGATGGCCTACTCTTACGAAAAGCGGAACAGGATTTAACGTGTGTCCAAAATGTTCTGCGTGCGTTCGCACACGAGGCCTCGGTTTATAGTCTAATCCGAAGGACTTTTGTGGTGTGTGTGTGTGGGGGGGGGGGGGGGGGGGGGGGTTGTGTGTGTTTATTTATTTATTTATGTATTTATTGAAATATTTATTTATTTTAAGAAGGAAGGTGGCAAGATGGTTAAGACATTCGCCTGCCAACAACTAAACCGTGAGGTTAAGGGTTTGATTCCCAGCCTCGCCCTTTCTTCCCAGTTCGACGAAAAAAAATCGAACTGAATGTAAAGTCATTCGGATGAGACTGTAAACCGAGGCCCCGTGTGCGAACGCACGCAGAACATCTTGCGCACACGTTAAATCCTGTTCCGATTTTCGAAAGAGTAGGTCATGGTGTGCCGGTGGGAAAAAATGAAAAATTTTACAAAACTGCATACACATGAGGACTAGCTGTAAAAAAGAAGAAGAAGAAAAAGAGTACATGAGTGCTTATTCCATTATCCTCGATTTAAAAGAATAAATAAATAAATGAATAAATGATGATAATAGATTGAAATGTTGCGTGTAAAACAGACAGACAGACAGACAAACAGACAGATAACAGACGGACCGAAAGACAGACAGACAGACAGATTGATTGATTGATTGATTGATTGATTGGTTGATTGATTGATTGATTGATTGATTGATTGATTTATTGATTGATTGATTGATTGATTGATTGAATTTTATTTTCAGAAGGTGAAGGAGTAAGCATGACAGTTGCTTTTTTTTTTTTACATCCAGTCTTCTATAATGATACACTTTAGTAAAAGACAGACAGACAGACAGACAAACAGACAGACAGACAGACAAACGGCC
>CM060347.1:2305455-2307955 GCA_030674155.1 Stramonita haemastoma | reverse complement strand
ACACAACTTCAGGACATTTGCTCTCTGACCCCCAAAAACCAAACCCTAACAAACCTAATTACACACACACACACACACACACACACACACACACACACACACACACACACACACACACACCACACACGCACACACACACACACACACACACACACACACACACACACACACACACACACACACACACACACACACACACACACACACACAACCTCGAGACACCTAAATACACGACCTTAGAATACACCGATGAATTAACCAACACGAAATCATCATAGACTCGAAGAACGATTACTTACTTACAAAGCAAGGATTTGACAATGTTTATAAATCTAAAATGTAAAATTGTCCATAAACGTAAGCCAAACCGAGCACTAGCCTAGCAAACTCCAAACAGACTAGAAGAACGAAACCACAGCTCAAAACAATCCACTGGGTAGACACGGGTATGTTGCGAAATGGATACCCCTTTCCCCATAGTCCTTGTGGTGACTAGCCTATGTTTAGGGTTTAGGTACTAAAATATGGTCAACTATGTTCAGTCCCCACCCTAAAGTCAGGCTGGGTGTGACGTCACACAGCGTACCCCTATCAATATGTCTAAGGGGTGGTTTTCCACTGGAAAAGTTGACATTATATGAATTCTACTTTTGTTGTTGTTGGTGGTGGTGGTTTGTGTTGTTGGTTGTGTTGGTGGTGGTGGTGGTTGGTGGTGGGGTTGTGGTGTTGTTGGTGTTGGTGTTGTTGTTGGTGTTGTTGTTGGTGGTGGTGGTGGTGGTGGTGGTGATGGTTGTTGGTGGTGGTGGTGGTGATTGTGTTGTTGGTGGTGTTGGTGTTGGTATTGTTGTTGGTGGTGGTGGTGGTGGTGGTGTTGGTGGTGGTGGTGGTGGCAGTGGTGGTGGTGGTGGTGGTGGTGGTGTTGCTGTTCGTGTTGTTGGTGTTGCCTCATTTTCTGTGAAGTTCCTGTCCTCTTCTTCTTCATCATCATTGACCACTTACACAGCAACTATTGTTGTCTATAAAAAAAATTTAAAAAAACCCAAAGAGATTGGATTGGATTGCTCTGTCATATGAGTAAAAATGCGTATGGGGTAGGCTGCAATCAGGCCCAGCCTATCTGACATTTCTTTGTTTATCTAGTTATTGTTTTATATCGAGAATAATGGAATAAGCACTCGTGTGCTTTTTTTTTTTTTACATCCAGTCCACGTGTGTATGCAGTTTTGTAAACCTTGTATCTGTTCCCACCGGCACACAATGGCCTACTCTTTCGAAAAGCGGGGACAGGTTTTAATGTGTGCTGCAAGATGTTCTGCATGCGTTTTGCACACGGGGCCTCGGTTTTTATAGTCCATCCTAAGGACTTTGTGGGAGAGTAAAGTCAGCACCGATGTTAACTCCAGGGAGAAAAATCCCCTCGAACGGCGTGGGAGAGAATCTGTTATCTTTTAAGTCTTTCTGTGGGGAGAGAGAGAAAAAGCAGGAGAATGATGAACCTCACACTCACTCACTCACTCAGTCCCAAGTCCCAAAGGACGTAGGGGGGACATGAGAGAAGACGCAACAGAGATCTTTTTCCATGCCTCACGATCCTGTGTGGCTAGTAGGAGGTGTTGCAGGGGTTGGGCGGTCCAGTCTTTGATGTTGTCAACCCATGATTTCTTTTGGCGGCCTCTTCTTCTCTTGCCCTCGACTGTTCCTTGCAGGATGGTTTTTGCTAGGGTGTTGTGTCTTGTGGTGTGACCAAACCACATCAGCTTTCTCCTCTTTATGGTGGAGAGCAAAGGCTCTTGGGAGCCTACACGCTTTTTTATTTCTTCTTTCACATAGTTATTGGTCTTGTGTTCTTTGTATGATACAAATCCCTCGTGATATCTGTCCTCCTATATGGCTGTGAATCATGGACTCTGACAGCAGAGTTAGAGAGGAGAATCCAAGCATTCGAGAACAAGTGCCACAGAAGACTCCTCAAAATATCATACAAAGAACACAAGACCAATGATGAACCAGGAAGGCAGTAAAATAGACCAGAATGAGGTGACAGAAAGAAAAGGAATATAGAGAGAGGCAAAGAAAAGAGGGAATTCTTAGCACAGAAATGACTGGAAGGGGGGAGGGGGGGGGGGAAGGGTACTTGTTTACACTAAAAGGTCCTCTGGCATCCCAACTGGGCGGGGGTGGGGGGAGGGGGGGGGCAGAACTTCTGCTCTTCTGACGCTGCTCATTTCAATATCTGGGCCTCCAACCATACCCTACCCACAGTCCATATGTTGAAGCCTCCGGGGTGGGTCGGATGTCCACATCGAGCTCATCAATATTAGGCCGCCATGGGGCCACCAGCTGGAGGGGCCCTGCACTTTTAGCTGGGTCACTTTGGGTGATGTTCAGTGGTGCCTGTTCTGATCTAACACACGCAGGACACCACCTACTAAGCCTCCTACTAACGACAGTATTAGTTCAGTCAGTATTAGCTCAGTCAGTATTAGCTCAGTCGTGGAGC
>CM060347.1:2292955-2300455 GCA_030674155.1 Stramonita haemastoma | reverse complement strand
TGGCTAGTAGGAGGTGTTGCAGGGGTTGAGCGGTCCAGTCTTTGATGTTGTCAACCCATGATTTCTTTTGGCGGCCTCTTCTTCTCTTGCCCTCGACTGTTCCTTGCAGGATGGTTTTTGCTAGGGTGTTGTGTCTTGTGGTGTGACCAAACCACATCAGCTTTCTCCTCTTTATGGTGGAGAGTAAAGGCTCTTAGGGGCCCACACGCTTTTTGATTTCTTCTTTCACATAGTTATTGGTCTTGTGTTCTTTGTATGATATTTTGAGGAGTCTTCTGTGGCACTTGTTCTGGAATGCTTGGATTCTCCTCTCTAACTCTGCTGTCAGAGAGACCATGGACGGTATACAAGAAAATCGAAATCCAATTATCTAGACTATCATAATTGTGAACATCCATTATTTACAAATGGTAATAGAGACGATGAAGAAGACGAGGGCCTAGTTAATTAAAAAGAGAGAGAGCGAGAGAGAGAGAGAGAGAGAGAGAGAGAGAGAGAGAGAGAGAGAGAGAGAGAGAGAGAGAGAGAGAGAGAGAGAGAGAGAGAGAGAGAGAGAGAGAGATAGATAGATAGATAGATAGATAGATAGATAGATAGATAGATAGATAGATAGATAGATAGATAGATAGATAGATAGTAGATAGATATAAATGGAGGATTTTTCAAACCACCATGATTATTTACAATAGGAGAAAAACAATGAAATGGGAGATCTCTTGATGGCAAATTTTGAGACTTTTTTTTTGCATAAGAAACGTTAGTGCTCTCTCTCTCTCTCTCTCCTCTCTCTCCTCTCTCTCTCTCTCTCTCTCTCTCTCTCTCTCTCTCTCTCTGAGATAAAGATGATCATTCTCTCTCTCTCTCTTCTCTCTCTCTTCCTCTCTCTCTCTCTCTCTCTCTCTCTCTCTCTCTCTGAGATAAAGATGATCATTCTCTCTCTCTCTCTCTCTCTCTCTCTCTCTCTCTCTCTCTCTCTCTCTCTCTCTCTCCTCTCTCTCTCTCTCTCTCTCTCTCTCTCTCAAACACACCTGTAAAATATAGTAGACAGCCTACTTCATTTAGACTCTGTTTACTTATGGCGTCAAGTCAGCCTGAGGTTGTGCGTAGCTTGACTTTATATCTGTGCAAAGCTTTCAGAATGAGAGATATTTTGTTATCTTAAGTCCCTTTTTTTGTAACCGACTTTTCTGTTAATTCTTTTTCTTTTTTGGTTATTACTGTTGTTGAGGGGGTTTTTTTTGTTTTGTTTTTTTGTTTTTCCGCCATCACCAAATACTAAACAGTTCGGCAACCCCCTTCATGTATGGGCCAATGGCCTTTTTGTGAATAAATCTTTCCAGTTCGAGTTCGAGTTCGAGTTCCTCAAACACACGTTCTCTCTCTCTCTCTCTCTCTCTCTCTCTCTCTCTCTCTCTCTCTCCTCGCTCTCTCTTTACTCAAACACACATTCACGCACATTCTCTCTCTCTCTCTCTCTCTCTCTCTCTCTCTCTGTGTCTCGCAAACATTACTAGTTATGCCATGACGTTATGTCTGTTCCTGGCTGGCTTTGACGTCAGAGGCTTTGTTTTGACGTAACAACACGGCGCCAGCCCACAGTTCCAAGAAAGCTGCCGTTAGCATGAGAGCGCCTGAAACAAAACAACGAAAAAAGTCACAGACAAATTTTGATTGGGGGGAGGGGGGGTGTGTGTGTGTGTAGGGGGGGAGGGGGGGGGGTAAAGATCTAGATCTAGACTTACCTTGTGTTTGATGTTATTGGGTAGGTATTTGGTTAAAACAGAATTAATTCAAGTGTCACCAAAAAATTTTTTTTTAAGCAGAGTCCCTGTCATACTTTTCACACACACACACACACACACACACCTATATAAACTGAGGTCCTGTGTGCGAACGAACGCACACAGACCATTTTGTACATAAGTTAAAACCTTTCCACTTTTAGACAGAGCAGAGATGGGAGGACAACATCAGCGAATGGACAGGCCTAGAACTCAACAAAACCCTCAGAAAGGCAGAACAGAGAGAGGAATGGAGGGTCTTCGAGGGTGTCCCCGCGGTCGCCAGACTACGGGAGGGAGAGAGAGAGAGAGAGAGAGAGAGAGAGAGAGAAGAGAGGAGAGAGAGAGAGAGAGAGAGAAAGAGACAGAGACAGAGACAGAGACAGACAGACAGACAGACAGACAGACAGAGAGACAGAGAGACAGAGAGACACAGAGAGACACAGAGAGACACAGGGAGAGAGAGACAGAGACAGACAGACAGACAGACAGAGAGGGGGGGGGAGGGAGGGAGAGAGAGAGAGAGAGAGAGAGAGATGGATGGATGGATGGATGGATGGATGGATGGATGGATGGATGGATGGATGAAATGGATAGAAAGACAGACGAACAGATAGGTAGATAGATAGACAGACAGACAGACAGATAGATAGATAGATAGATAGATAGATAGATAGATAGATAGATAGATAGATAGATAGATAGATAGATAGATAGATAGATAGATAGACAGACAGAGAGACAGACAGACAGACAGACAGACAGACAGGTAGGCAGGCAGGCAGGCAGGCAGGCAGGCAGGCAGGCAGGCAGGCAAGACAGACAGACAGACAGACAGACAGACAGATAGATAGATAGATAGATAGATAGATAGATAGATAGATAGATAGATAGATAGATAGAGAGAGAGATAGATAGATAGATGATAGATAGATAGATAGATAGATAGATAGATAGATAGATAGATAGATAGATAGATAGATAGATAGATAGATAGATAGATAGATAGATAGGGCGCGACACCCACGCGCACATGTGTAAAGTTGTGCAAATGCTCACCCAGGATGATAAAGCTCACGTCATAACTCCCTCCATTATCCACAACCAGAGCTGAAACAATCCCATTTTTTGGGTTTATTTTATTATATCGATGATAATTCAATAAGCATTCATCTGCTTTTTATTTTTTACATCCGGTCTGTGTGTATGCACCACTGTGAATTTTGTCAACTGTTCCCACCGGCATACAATGGGCTACTCTTCCGAAAAGCGGAACAGTATTTAACGTGTGCGTAAGATGTTCTGCATGCGTTTGCACCCTGGACCTCGGTTTACAGTCTCATCCGAAGGACTTTTTGGGGAGAGTTGAGTCGGCACTGATGTTAACTCCATAGGAGAAATCCTCTTGAACGAGATTCGAACCCGAACCCCAGGGAGAGAGCGCCACCCCCACAAGTGCAGCGGCCACCCTTTTATCTTCAAATAAAAATTTTCTTGTGTACACGCGCATTAATTCTGTGTGCCCAGGAGTGTGGTGGCATTTTCGATAGAATTTTGCCAGAGACAACTAACCGTCCTCTTGACGTGTAAAAATTTCCTCTTTGTACAAAATAAAAACAAAAACAAAAACCACACACACTTTGTGTTCTTTTCATTTTCTCGTAGCATAAAGGTAAAGGTGTCCCATAACCTATGTGGTCGTTGGGGGAGCGAGGCATCAGAGACCTCGGCTTCTCTAGGGGCCGGCATGTTGAGGGCGGCGCCCATCTCCTCTCCCTCGCTGCTTTACCTTCCCTGACCCTAAAGAGGGCAGGTACCCATTTACCCTTAACTCGCCAAAACTCCCTTGCCTTACAAACAAACATAAAGGCATATAAACCGACAAACAGACAAACAAACAGAAAAAGACAGACATACAAGCTAACAAGCTAACAAATAAACAGAAAGGCAGACAAACAAACCGACAGACAAACAGAAAAAGACAGACATACAAGCAAACAAACAAACAGAAAGGCAGACAAGCAAACCGACAAACAGACAAACAAACAGAAAAACAGACATACAAATTAACAAACAAACAACCAAAACAGACAGACAAACAAACCAACCGACAACCAACCAAACAACCAAACAACCAAACAGACAGACAAAAAACAAACTTACCAGCCACCAACAACCAAACAACCAAACAAACAAACAGACAGACAAAAAACAAACTTACCAGCCACCAACAACCAAACAACCAAACAAACAAACAGACAGACAAAAAACAAACTTACCAGCCACCAACAACCAAACAACCAAACAAACAAACAGACAGACAAAAAACAAACTTACCAGCCACCAACAACCAAACAACCAAACAACCAAACAGACAGACAAAAAACAAACTTACCAGCCACCAACAACCAAACAACCAAACAAACAAACAGACAGACAAAAAACAAACTTACCAGCTAACCAACCAACCAACCAACCAGCCAACCAACCAAACAGAAAAAAAAACCCAAAACTGACCGGCCACCAACAAACATCCAAGCAACCAACCAACCGAACAACCAACCACACAGATTTAAAAAAAACAAAAAAACTGACGAGCCACCAACCAACCAACCAACCAGCCAACCAACCAACCAAACAACCAACCAACCAAACAACCAACCAACCAACCAACCAACCCAAACAGACCCAAAAAAAAAAACACACACAAAACTGACCAGCCACTAGCGGCCGGTGACAGTGCCAATGCCGCTGAAGAACTGACAGACCCCGAAGGCGGAATGCAGGTGCGCCACACCCACAAAGTGCACGTTCAACACGTTGAGCAGACTGATCAGACCCCCTGTGTACAGCCCCAACAGCAGACTGAAGACCAGCTGCCCCGTGTAGGTAGCTGAGGGCAGTGCAGAGAACAGACGATGTGTACGTAGGTGTCAGTGTATTATGTAAGTATATGGAGAACAGACGATGTGTACGTAGGTGTCAGTGTATTATGTTAAGTATATAGAGAACAGATGAGTGTACATACGTGTCAGTACATGTGATATATGTGACATATGTGAGTATATGTGAGTATAAGAGACAGGGAGTAGACGTGAGTTTTATGTGAGTATAGTGAGTATATAGAGAACAGAGGAGTAGACATGTGAATATATGTGAGCATATGTGCTATATGTGAGTATATAGAGAACAGAGATAGCATGTGAATAATGTGAGTATATGTGAGTATATGTGAGTATATTGAGTATATGTGAGATATAGAGAAAAGGAGTAGACATGTGAATATATGTGAGCATATGTGGCTATATGTGAGTATATAGAGAACAAGAGTGAGTGAATAAGTAGCATTGTGGCTATATTGAGTATATAGAGAACAAGGATAGACTGGATATGTGAGCATATGTGAGTAAGTGAGTATATAGAACAGGAGTACATACTGTCAGTATATGTGAGTAATGAATATGTAGCATAGTAGTATATGTGAATATAGAATAGACATAATTATGTGAGATAATGTAAGTGAGTATATAGAGAACAGAAGAGTATATAATATACATGTAAGTATATAGACAGTACATACATAGTATTATGTAGATATAGTGAGCAAGGAGTATGCTTATAAGTGTATTATGTAAGTATATGAACAATGAGTAATGTAAGTATATATGTAGTATATAGAGAACAGAGGAGTATAATGATGTAAGTATACTATAAGTATAGAACAGAATATAATGCATGAGTGTATTATGTAAGTTATAAGAACAAGGATAATCATGTAGTGATTATGTAAGTAATAAGACAGGAGTATAATGCATGTAATGTATTATGTAAGTATATACAGAACAAGGGTATACTGCATGTAAGTGTATATGTAGTATATGAGAACAAGGAGTGTACATGTGTGTAAGTATATGTGAGTATATAGAGACAGAGAGTAGACATGTGAGTATATGTGAGTATATGTGAGTATATAGAGAACAGAGGAGTATACATATAAGTATATGTAAGTATTTGTACCACTTATGTCACAGCAGATTTCTGTGCGGAAAACAATGAAAAATCAATTATAATAGTATATATTAAATATATAAAAAATGATATATATATAATATATATAAAAGAAAAGATGATAGTAGATAGATAGATAGTAGATAGTAGATAATAGTAGATAGATAGTGATAGATATAGATAAAAGATATAATATGAAAATAGTATAGTGTATATATATATATAAATCTGTCTTGTTGTAATATTGTGAATATATATGTGTGTATGTATGTATATATTATATATATATAAATAATGTGTGTGTTGGTGGGTGTGTGTGAGCAATTATATATAAAACAGAGTTATATGTAAGTATATCATGTAAGTAATAGAGAACAAAGGTAGACATGTAAGTATATTATGTAAGTATATAGAGAACAGAGGAGTGTACATGTAAGTATATTTGAGTATATAAAATGATACAGTACTTGTAAGTATTATGTAGTACATAGTAACATAGGAGTAGTACATGTAAGTATATTAAGTATATATAGAGAACAGAGGAGTGACATGTAATGTATATATAGAGAACAGAGGAGTATACATGTAAGTATATTAGAGAACAAGGATTGTACATACATGTAAGTAAATACAAAACAGAGGATGTAGTACATAATGTAAGTAATATAGAGAACAGAGATGTACATACATGTAAGTATATAGAGAACAAGGATGTACATACATGTAAGTATAAGTAGAACAAGATGTGTACATGTAAGTATATAAAAACAGAGGATGTACATACATGTAAGTATATAGAGAAAGAGATGTGTAATGTAATATATAGAACAAGATGTGTACATGTAAGTATATAGAGAACAAGGATGTGGTACATACATTAAGTATATAGAGAAAAGGGATGTGTACATACATGTAGATATATAGAGAACAGAGGAGTGTAATACAGTAATGTAAGTATATAGAGAACAAGGTAGATTGTACATATAATGTAAGTATATAGAGAACAGAGGAGTGTACATACATGTAAGTATATAGAGATCAAGGAGTGTACATCATGTAAGTATATAGTAGAGACAGAGAATGATGTAATACATGTAAGTATATAGAGAACAGAAGAGTGTATACATGTAAGTATATAGAGAACAGAGGAGTGTACATGCATGTAAGTATATAGAGAACAGAGGATGTGTACATACATGTCAGTATATAGAGAACAGAGGATGTGTACATGCATGTAAGTATATAGAGAACAGATACATACATGTAAGTATATAGAGAACAGAGGAGTAGATGTGTAAGTATATGTGAGTATATTGAGAACAGATACATACATGTAAGTATATAGAGAACAGATACATACATGTAAGTATATAGAGAACAGATACATACATGTAAGTATATAGAGAACAGATACATACATGTAAGTATATAGAGAACAGATACATACATGGAAGTATATAGAGAACAGATACATACATGTAAGTATATAGAGAACAGATACATACATGTAAGTATATAGAGAACAGATACATACATGTAAGTATATAGAGAACAGAGGAGTAGATGTGTGAGTATATGTAAGTATATAGAGAACAGATACATACATGTAAGTATATAGAAAACAGACACATACATGTAAGTATATAGAGAACAGATACATACATGTGAGTATATATAGAACAGATACATACATGTAAGTATATAGAGAACA
>CM060347.1:2287722-2290355 GCA_030674155.1 Stramonita haemastoma | reverse complement strand
ACATACAAAGTGCTATTCAAAGGCAAAAATGCCTAACACCTGTGCAGTACAGCTTTTACCCAAAAAAAAATCGTTTCCTAATCTTCAATGAAAAACAGTCCCTGAATATCAGACATGTATGAAACCAGAAACTCCATCCCAAAGATTTGCATAGCACTGCAATCAAAACAAATTTTAGATATATCAAACTACAATGGAAAACGACCAACATCACATAACCAATCACATGGAGACTGAAAGACATTTCAGTTAAATAAAAAAAAAATGTTAGTAATATTACTGAAAAAGCTACTTTTTTGTGCTTCAAGTCTGAGAAACATGGACCCCTCTGGCCCCCTTGGGAAAAAAAATCAACTCAAAGACAATAACAATCTTCACAGACTTGACTAAATATCAATGCATACAAGACATAACAAATGAAAACTAAATCGCAAGAAAACAAAATTTCCCAAAATAATGTCCTGCAGTTTAGGAAAACACGTTAGAAAAGAAAGACCATGGCTATGGCAGAGCCTTAACAAAAACTTTTGATTTTTTTTTGGCGCATGGGCGCGCGCACGCGCACGCACGCACGCACGCACCACGCACACACCACACACACACACACACACACACCACACACACCATCCGCCCCCACCAATCCACACATCTACACCATCAGTCTTCCCCCAAATCCCTCTACAATAAAAGGCCGTTCTTCAAACAACACTCCTCATAATACTAACAACTACATCTCATCCACAACACCACTACACACCACCACACCACATCCCCCCACCACCCCCACTCACCACCACCCCTACCCCACCCACACCCACCCCCCTACCCCCCCACCCCACCACCACACCACACCCCCCCCACCATCCACCCCATCCCCACGCACCCCCCCCCCCACCACCCCTACCCCCCCACCCCCCCCCCCCCCCCACCACCACCACCACACCACGCCGTTCCATTCTATTCCAATCAGTGGAATATCGGCAGTTTGAAGTGAGGGGCCCCGGACAGGATGAGGTCTCTGACGGCCATCACCTGGGCCCTGAGAGGCCCTGACAGGGATGGGGCAGGTCGCGAGGTCCCCCAGGCCTGAAGCACGTGGAACACCTGCCCCGCCGTGAGGGGAGCCAGCTCCAGCAACATCTTCACACAGGCCTCCTCCACCTCGGGGTCATCTGGGGGTAGATAGGTCAAGGTTAAAAAAAAAAAAGGTCAAGGTGTTTTGTATAACGTGTGTGTGGTCGTAAGGGGAGCGAGGTGTCAGAGACCTTAGCTTCTCCAGGGGCCAGCATTATGAAGGCCGAGGATATTTAAGCAGCATTGAGCGTGGTTGCCAGTTGGATAGGTGACCGTTTGCGCGCCTTGGCTTCAGTACAGTTCCCCCCAGTTTGCCGAGCTGTAAATAGGTACCTGCCCTCTTTAGGGTCAGGAAAGGTAAAGCAGCGAGGGAGAGGAGATGGGCGCCGCCCTCAACATGCTGGCCCCTAGAGAAGCTGAGGTCTCTGATGCCTCGCTCCACTACGACCACATAAGTTATGGGACACTTTTACCTTTACCTATTAAAAAAGCCTGGATAGAAACAAGTGTGGTGTAAAGTAAACTCCACTAAGGATGTAGTAGTAGTAGGCGCCCACCAGTCTCGGAAGACTATGGAGTTGCGCTCTAGTCTTTAGTGCGCAAAGCCTGGGTACGTATGCATGGAGGGCAAGCTGTTACCCATGCAGCAGACCCCCCCCCCCCTCTCCCACGGCACTGGAATGATCCACTGGAAAGGCAATGACTGATACGAATGGTTCCAGTGCCGTCGCAGGAGCCACCAGAACGTTGCTGTAGGAAGGATGTAGGTGTGAACTAACTCACTCACTCATTCACTAACTAACTCACTCACTCACTAACTGAGTTAACTGACTCACGGTGCTGTGCAGTCAGCACGTCACGCGCCATGTTGCTGATGAGGCAGTGCAGAACGTTGGGCATTCCCGACAGAGCAGGACACGTCAGTTTTCCTGAAACACAGCCAAAAATGACAACACACACACACACACACCCGTTCACACACACCCAACCCACCCCCACTCAACCCCCACCCCCATCCCAACCCTCACACACACCCCCAAGCCCCCACCTTCCCACCCCACCCCAACCCAACAGGGGGACAGGATAGCCTAGTGGTCAGAACACTGCGCTCGCAATTTGACGACCCGGGTTCGATTCCGGGTCGAGAGCATTTTTCCCCTGGAGTTAACATCAGTGCTGACTCCACTCTCCCCAAAAAGTCCTTCGGATGAGACTATAAACCGAGGCCCCGTGTGCGAACACACGCAGAACATCTTGCGCACACGTTAAATCCTGTTCCGCTTTTCGTAAGAGAAGACCATTGTGCACTGGTGAGAACAGATGACAAGATTTACAAAACTGCATAAACACGGGGATTGGATGTAAAAAAGCACAAGAGTGCTTATTCCATTATCTTCGATATAAAAAAAAATCAATCAATCAATCAATATAAATCAATCAATCCCCCCCAACTCTCACCTCCTACCCCCCCAACTCCACACACACACACACCCCACCCCCACTCAACCCCTACACACACCTGATCCTCACCACCCCCCATCACACACTTAACCCACACC
>CM060347.1:2267722-2282722 GCA_030674155.1 Stramonita haemastoma | reverse complement strand
AAACCACCCCCACCCACCCCACCACCCCCACCAAACCCACCCACCCCACCAACCCACCACCCACCCCACCACCACCATCACCAAACCCACCCACACACACACACAAAATCCCCACCACATCAACTCACCGACAGCTGTTTAGTCAAGGAATTCAGCAGGTGCAGCAGACGGCGCTCGGTGAAGGTCATGAAGCTGACCTTGCCGGTGTTGAGGGCGGGGGAGCGACCGTTAGCACAGGCCCTGAGGATCTGGGGCTGCAGGTCCGCCTCCTCTCTCCTCACCGTCTGAGTGAACCGTCAGTGTCAGTGTTAGAGAGAAAAATCAGCATCTCTCTCTCTCTCTCTCTCTCTCTCTCTCTCTCTCTCTCTCTCTCTCTCTCTCTCTCTCTCTCTCTGTTTGTCTGTCTGTCTGTCTGTCTGTCTGTCTGTCTGTCTGTCTGTGTGTGTGTGTGTGTGTGTGTGTGTGTCTGTGTGTGCGTCTGTCTGTGTGTGTGTGTGTGTGTGTGTGTGTGTGTCTGTCTGTCTGTCTGTCTGTCAGTCTGTCTCTCTCTCTGTCTCTCTGTCTCTCTGTCTCTCTGTCTCTGTCTCTCTCTCTCTCTCTCTCTCTCTCTCTCCTCTCTCTCTCTCTCTCTCTCTCTCGGTTATTTAAGAAAGAGAAGGTAAACAAAATTCTTCAATCTGCTCACAACTCACAGGATTTCTGGAAAGAAATGAAGGTTTATAAACATAAAAATAATGTGGTAAACAATATATCTAAAGAAACATGGTTCAACCATTTCAAATCATTATTGAATGAGAGTAACTCTGATACTTCCAGTGATGTCACTTCTAATGCAGTATCTGATGAAATGCCTGATTTTAACAATATTGAAGATAACATTGACAATATAAACAAGGAAATAAGTGAAACAGAGGTTAAGAATGCAATAAGGCATGCAAAACCAAGAAAAGCTGCTGGCCCAGATAAGATAATAAATGAAGTCCTTAAATCAACAGAAGTTATTGTTCCTTTCCTCACAAAACTGTTTAACACTTTGTTTACCAGTGGACTGTATCCCAAAGAATGGTGTAAAGCTATGATTGTCCCTCTCTTTAAAAGGGAGATGCAGAAAATCCAGGAAACTATCGTGGTATCACCTTGCTAAGCTGTGTTAGTAAATTATACACTCATATTCTTAACTCCCGGTTAACACAATGGGCTGAAAGCAGTAATAAAATTTCAGAATCCCAAGCAGGGTTTCGGAAAGACTATAGAACTACTGACCATATTTTTACTTTATATGCTATTGTGCAAAAATATCTACTTCAAAAGAAAAAAATATATGTAGCTTTTGTGGATTTTCAAAAAGCCTTCGACACAGTTAACAGAAATGTCTTGTGGAAAATCTTAATAAAGGTAGGTGTAAATGGTAAAATGTTAAAGGCCCTACAAGCTATGTACTCATCGGTATTGTGTTGCATCCGTTCATCCGCAGGATATTCTGATTATTTTGAATGCTTCCAGGGCCTCAAACAGGGTTGTCTTGCTTCCCCTACTTTATTTTCCCTTCTAATAAATGATCTTGCAACATATATCATAAGCAATGGACATCACGGAATTCAGCTCGGTCAAACTGCAACAGAATTGTTCCTCCTGATGTTTGCAGACGACCTGTTACTTTTCTCGTACTCTCCTGTAGGCTTACAAAATCAACTTAACAATTTACATAATATTGCCGATAAATTTGGGTTAAAAGTAAATCTTGAAAAAACAAAAATTATTGTATTTCGTAATGGTGGACACTTATCAAAATATGAACACTGGCATTTTGGACAACAAAAGTTAGAAGTTGTTAATTCATATAAATACCTAGGTCTTACCTTCACAACACGTCTCAGTTTGAATGTTGCCACTGAAAGCTTGACAACAAAAGCTAAAAAATGTGTGATAGAAATATGCAGGACATTACGTAAACTGGATTGCTCTTCCCTCAAGATATTCTTTAAACTATTTGATGCACGGGTTGCTCCTATACTACTGTATGCAGCTGAGGTGTGGGGTGTCCAGGAATTTAACCAGATTGAAAAAGTCCATCTCTTTGCATGTAAACGCTTTTTAAATGTTAGTCTGCATGCACCAAACTATATGGTGTATGGAGAATTAGGCCGTTACCCTCTCCTTGTTCTGTCAGCTGTTAGAAGTATTTCTTATTGGTTACGTCTGTGCTCCTTACCAAGTCAGAGATATGCTAACATGGCTTACCATATGTTAAAATCGTTAGATGAAAAAGGTAGTATAACTTGGGTAACACACATCAGAAATCTTCTCTGCTCCTCTGGCTTTGGCTATGCATGGCTTTTTCAAGGAGTCGGAAATCATAAAGCTTTTTTACGTGAATTCAAGCAAAGAATGATTGATTGCTTCATGCAGCAATGGTCTGAAAAAATAACCAGTAGACCACGCTTTAATCTGTATAGTTCATTCAAAAGCTTATTAGAACCGGAAAAGTATATGGACTTAATCACTTCCAGGTATATACGTACAATGTTTATACGATTCAGATTGGGGGTAACAGAATTAAAAAGCAATAAATTTAGATATACGCCAGGTAATTGTTCCCTAGCTTGTCCAAATTGTAATCGTGCACCTGAAAATGAAATTCACTTCCTTTTTTACTGCCCAGCATACACTGAATTACGCAAAACTTATCTAAGTAAGGTTAATTTAGAATATTTCAGAAACCAGAGGTTATCTCTATTAGAGTCACAGAAACCTGAACAAGTTGTAGATCTTGCAAAGTTTATATTTTATGCCTTTAAAAACAGGAAATCTCAATCCACTTAGTAGGTAAGATACCCCCAGTTAGGCGTTTCTGCATATGACATGAAAGTTGTACTAAGTATGCAACGGCCAAAGACCTGTCTGTCTGTCTGTCTGTCTGTCTGTCTGTTTGTATGAGTGTCTGTGTATGTTGTTTGTTTGTCAGTTTGTTTGTTTTCTTGCTTCTTTTTGTTGTTTCTTTTTCTTTTCTTTTTCTTTCTTTCTTTCTTTTTTCCTAGGAAACTATTTATCTGAAATGACATAGTGAACTTAATGAATTGCTGCAGTTGTTTGCATGATCTACCCATTCCTCCCCCTTGTTTATGGACACCCCGAGTCTGAACAATAAAATCATTTGTCATTGTCATTGTCATTGTCTCTTCTCTCTCTCTCTCTCTCTCTCTCTCTCTCTCTCTCTCTCTCTCTCTCTACGTGTAGGAGTGAGTTTTACGTGTATTATTATTATACTATTATCACTATTGTTGATATTATTCTTATTGTCATATTATAATCATTGTATTATCTTTAGTTCTTTCTGAGTTCATTTTGTTGTTATGAGTTGTAACAATGTTGTAGCTAAGTATTTTTGGGTGGACTTTTCTTGGTTGCTAAGTTGTTTATTTCATTATGTTTCTTTGGTTGCTCTTTATCTATTAACGCTTCTCATTTTCTTTTATAATCAAAATCATTTTATAGTGGCTTCTGATTTTCGTCTTCTGAAAGTGTGCATTTTTATTATCTTATTATGTATAATGTCCTTATTCCTTTATGTTGTTTGGTACTGCATAATAGTTTTACTGTTTAGTATCTTTTTATCTTGATGTTTTCCCTGAAAAGGGCGGGGACTGGATGTAAAAAAGCACATGAGTGCTTATCTATTATCCTCGAATAAAAGAATTTTGCCTTGCCTTGCCTTGCCTTGCCTTGCCTTGCCTTGTCTCTCTCTCTCTCTCTCTCTCTCTCTCTCTCTCTCTCTCTCTCTCTCTCTCTCTCTCTCTCTCTCTCTCACACACACACACACACACACACACTACAACCTCCCCCCCCACACACACATACACACTACAACCCCCCACCCACCCACCCACACAAAACCCAACAACACAAAACCCAAACCAAACCAAGCCAGACCAGACCTACCTGAACCACAGCCCACACCACACAGCGCCACCAGTCGGCCACAGGGTACCCCCTCCCCCTCCCCCTCCCTGCGTCATCTCCCTCACCAACGCTTCCTCAGACACCCAGGGGCACAGCTGGTACTCCTGCACCAAGGCTGAAACCACCACCATTCATCATCCATCCATTTTATTTTATTTTACTTTATTTTACTTATTTATTTATTACCACTTCATCGCACAGCAGATTTCTCTGCGTGAAATTCAGGGCTGCTCTCTCTCTCTCTCTCACCGGGGAGAGCACGTCGCCAGAAGTGCAGCATCTACCCATTATTTTTGTTTTCTTTTTCCTGCATGCAACTGCATTTGTTTTTCTATCAGAGTGGCCTTTTTCTACATCATTTTGCCGGGGACAACCCTCTTGTTGCCGTGGGTTATTTTTACGTGCATAAATAATGATGTGAAACACACGGGACTTCGGTTTATCGTCTCATCCGAAAGACTAGCGCCCAGAGCACCACTCATGGTCTAATGGATGGGAGAAAAGTTTTGGGCCCAAACGGGATACAAACCATCGCACACTCCGACCCGGACTTTTCGCTTTCTAGGCAGGCGCGTTACCTCCAGACCACCGATCCACCATCCATCCAAATATCCATCCAACCAACCATCCATTCATCCACCCATCCATCCAACCAACCATCTATCCACCCATCCATCCAACCAACCATCCATCCACACAACCATCCAACCAACCACCCATCCACACAACCATCCATTCATCCAGCCTGCATCCATTCAACAGAGCCGGTCCCTCCACCAATACGACCGGGACGGGATAGGTTGAGCGTTGCGCATTGCGCTTGTGATCCGCTGACCTGGGTTCGAATCTCGTTCAAGGGGTTATTTTTGCTCTGGAGTTAGCATCAGTGCGACTCCACTCTTCCTAAAAGTCCTTCGGATGAGACTATAAACCGAGGTCCCGTGTGCGAACGCATGCAGAACATCTTGCGCACAGGTTAAAACCCGTATTAGGACGTGTTGGTTTTGAACAATCTTACTGGCCCTTTTTAGCCCACCATTTAAAAAAAATAAATAAATAAACACACACACAAAAAGGAAAGAAATACCTAACTGGAGTGAAGTTGTCTTTTTTTTTTTTAACAGTCCACTTAATGTCACGGCAGATTTCTCTGCGTGAAATTCGGGGCTGCTCTCCCCGGGGAGAGCACGTCGCCACAAGTGCAGCACCTACCCATTATTCTTTTTTTTTCTTTTTTCCTGTCTGCAATTGCATTTGTTGTACCTACCAGAGTGGATTTTTTCTTACAGAATTTTTGCCTGGGGCAGTCTTTGGGGGCGGGATAGCTCAGTGGTCAGAGCGCTCGCTTTCCCCCAGTCAAATTAAAAGCAGCGTCGAGCGTGGTTACCAATTGGATGGGTGACTATTTGCGCGCCTTGGCATCAGTACAGTCCCCCCAGTCCACCCAGCTGTAAAATGGATACCTGCCCTCTTTAGGGTCAGGGAAGGTAAAGCAGCGAGGGAGAGGAGATGGGCGCCGCCCTCAATATGCTGGCCCCTAGTGAAGCTGAGGTCTCTGATGCCTCGAAAAATTCAAAATTCAAAAATACTTTATTATCTCTAAAACAGAAATTCGCTCCCCTACGACCACACAGGTTATAGGACACCTTTACCATTACCTTTACCATAGTCCAGGACTCACCTTCCACTCGCTGCTGCAAAGAGGGAGTGGGGCCACCTCGCCTGGCTCCTATGTGCTCCAGGCAGACTCTCTTGGGCGGCATCTCCTCTCTCGTGGCGGCTCCGTCCCAAGCTCCTTCCTCGGCAGCGAACACTGACGCCTTCCTTTTCGGGTCAGGCTGCATTGCTAGTGCTGCTGCTGGTGGTGACCCTAGCAGTGAGGGTCTCTTCCTCAATGATGATGGTGGTGGTGGTGGTGGTGGTGGTGGTGGTGGTGGGTGGTGGTGGTGGTTCTTTTGAAGGCTTTGGTGATCTGTGGTCTGAGCTTGTTGATGGTACCGTCTTTCTCCTGTGACAGAAAAAAACTTACTGTCAAAATCACAAATACTATTTTGGAGTAAACGGCAATTTAAACTTGGAATAATTTCAATTACATAATTTTAGTTTCAGCCGCCACTGTAGTCTAGTGGTTAGGGCGTTGGACTCGTAATCTAAAGGTTGTGGGTTCGATCCCAGCTTTCGACTATGGCGTTGTGCCCTTGGAAAAGGCACTTTACGGCTATTTTCTCACCCTACCCAGGTGTAAAAGGGGTACCAACCTTGTGTTGGGGGTTAACCCTGCGATAGACTGGCGTCCTATCCAGGGGGGGAGTCTATGACTCTCAGTCACTTCACGCCACAGAAACCGGGATAAGCACCGGCCTGATGAGCCTTAGGCTCGGGACAGACTGACTAAAACTTTTAATTTCAGTTTTAGTTCAATTACTAAAATGTGCTGGACTAAAGACATGGACATCATGTTTATGGACAGCGTAAAAATCTTCACACCCGAAGGCGTGATCACGTCACAGCTGTATCGGGTGGCGGGGCAGGTAAGTTATCAAAAATAAAGTGTGAGGAAAATGGAAAGGTGCATGGATATAAACCACCGTGATACAAACATAACAGTTATGATCAGAAGCACAGCACTCTTTTTAAAGACGTCAGTACACACACCTTTACCTTACCTTTACCTTTACAGTACACAAAACACCTGCACGTACGTACGTACACACACACACTTACAAAACACACACACACACACACAACACAACACACACACACACACACCACCACCACCACCACCACCACCACCACCACACCACCACCAGCCACCCCCACACACACCACACACCACACACACACACACACACACACACACACACACACACACACACACACACACACACCACACCACGCACGCACGCACGCACGCACAACAACAACAAGCACACAACAACAACAACTTACCCATTAGTCGCCATGTCCTGCCTCATCCTCATCTGTCTCTTGGCTCGTTCCACTTCACCGAGCCTGGAGACGAGTTCCGCTTGTGCCCCCTCCTGCCTCCTCCTCCCCTTCCTCCTCCTCCTCCTCCCTCTGCCTTCTGGATCCTCTACCTTCCTTCCAGTCACCGGACCCCATCCTCTTCTTCTCAGAGTGTCTGGCACCTCTCTCTCTGGACGTGGTGTCACGGTGTCCCTCTCCCTGGAGAAACGCCGGTTACGTTCTGAAATAGTGACGTGTTTTCTTTCTTCCCTTCGAAATGTGGGGGGACGAGTGTTTAGAACTGTGCCTGTCGTTTCTGTGATTTCGTTTTTGTGAGGAGGAATCGTTCTTCAGGTCGTTGCCGTTCTCTTTTCTCTCCTTTCTTCTTCGCGACAAGTCACGATCGTGGTTGGTTGCGTCATCTTCCCTTCGCGTTTCTTTCTCGTGACGAGCTCCTGCGCTGGTTTACGTGATCTTTTCTTTCTCTTCTGTTTAGGTGATATGACTCTCTCGAGCTGTTTGTGTTATCTCTGTTCTGGATTTCTTTTATGTACAGGGTCTGAAGAAGAAGAGGAGTCTGAAGCTTGGATCGCCCGATTTATTTTTCTTACCGGTGGCGGGAAGGGATGTGTGTTTGGGTAAGTCCGCACTTTCCCATCACCAGCAGAGCTTGAGGCTCTGTAGCCGATTCCTTCATACCTTTTCTATCACTGTTTCGGGAAGATGTCGGGTCTAGAGGAGTAGGGGTATACCCAGGTTGTTTTCTGAACGTGTCCACTGCAAGACGACTGAGGATCAGACTGGTCTGCTCGTGAGAACGCGAATGCCGCCTGTCTTCTTTGGAAAGGTCTGCAGAAGATCTTTCTTTGCTGGAGGAAATAAGGCATCTTGTTCACTCTTGGTGTTTCACTGCCTGGTGGACATAAATGTTTGGCTTATCTCTAGCATAGAAGCATCAGGAGATAAAGGACAAGTCTGTGGTGTATCTCCCCGCTCCTCAGACTGTGTGTTCTGGTGGGCTCGGTCAGCTGCCTGAGGCCTGTGAGAGCCAGGCCTGTGTTTCTGTGGCTTCTTTCGTGTGCACTGCAGCAGAGGGGAGGAGGGCAGGGTCTGAGGCACAGGCTGCTGGTTCTCCTGTGGCTTTTTGTCGTTTGGCTGGCGGCGGTTCGGGAGAATGGGGGAGAGGCGAAATGCGAGACGAGACCAGTGAACTGGTTGCAGATGGACAGCATTTCTGACTTTCCCCGCAGTCTCTGTTCTCTCCTGTCTGTCCTTTTCCGGTACCAGAGGCAGCGCCTTAGACCGTTCATTCTGACAGCACTGGATCCCTCTCTGAGAGGCTGTGCTTTGTTTAGTTTTGATTCTCTTTTCTCCGCCGTGGGAGACAGGTCTTACGAGGACCTCCTTCACCAGAAGAACTCTCTGAAGTTCTCCTTGATGGACCGTCGCTTGCCTTTGCTTTCGATACCTTCTGTCTGTTCTCCAAGTCTGACCCAAGTCTGCGGGTAGTTCCTCCGCTGTTTTTGGCAACTGAGTGTTTAGACTGGGAGTGTTTTGATTTCAAGGACCTCGGTACTGGGTCTGGTGCACAAAGTTTTGAAATATTATGTTCCTGAGCTGCGGGGACACTCGTGCCATCTTGCTTTTTGTGTATACGTTCCCTATCTCTGTTTCCTTTAAGATACTGTGGCAGCAATTAGGATTGTCTGAGCGCGTATTCAACTCATTAATTTTCCTTTTTTGAAATGAAACTAGGTTCTGTTTCAGTAGAGTTCCTTTCAGGAGAGACTATAAACCTCTTCCCTGAAAACATCGAAACTTTCATCTTGCTCCTCTTCATCGAACAGATCGTCTGCCTCAAACTCATCTGGAGAACTGATCACGGCTGAGCAGATGGCTAAGAGGGCTTTTCTTTGTACGTAGTTCAGTGACGTGAGAGAACTCGATGTCAGGCAGAGATCTTTCAAAGCCTAATGGAGATTCTCCAAGGCTGGGCAATCTCCCGCTTTCCGTTTCCCCTTACTCGCATTCTGAGGTGACAAGGACTCGGTGTGGAAGAGGGCTGAAGTGTGTCCCAACTCTGCACGGCTTTCGTCTTGGATTTTTTTCGGTGGATGTCAGTTCCATGTCACTCGGGGTCTTTTGAAAGCCAAGGCACTGCCTGTGGAGCCTGTTCCACCTTTTCTGCTGTAGTCTCTATCAGGCTTCCCCGCCAGGGTTGTTCTAGCGGTGTGTCTCATTTCTCTTAGCGGTGTGTTCATTTCTCTTAGCGGTGTGTTCATTTCTCTTAACGGCGTGTTCGTTTTTCTTTTCATCTGATTTCTCCACTAACGGTGCCCCACTTCCCTGATGAGGCAATAGCTGTTGTGCAGTGTTTTGACTTAGGTTTCCATGCATCTCTTTTCTGAATCAGTTTCTCTCTCAGCTGAATTTTCGTGCGGATATATGTGTTATCTCCTTTAGCAACTTGCTCCTTGCTGTCTTCTCCCCAACAAAACACATCCTCCTCCTCCTCAATGTGTATGTCAGACTCTGCCAGTTAGAGCAAGATCTCTTTTCTGCCTCTCCTTTCTCCGTGTTTCCTCAGTCAGAGAAGCACGACGAGAACCCTTCACCTTGGAGACTTCATTTCCAGCCTTGACTGACGTCTGACTGTGGGAGCTAAGTGAATGACACGATGTTTCTGCCACAGGAGTCTTGGTTTGTTCGAGGACTGTCTCGACCGGTGGTAAGTCCTTAGGCAAAGGTTTCCTGCTGAACCGTCAGAAAAGGCAACAGGTGAGAATTCACAGTGAGAGCGACCAGAAAGTGGAGGAGGAGGGGGAGGGAGGTTTCGTAGCCATACAAAAATCTGTGTTCTGTGTTCTGAACGAGCTCTTCAGTTTCCCCGTCAGGCTCAACACTCTGAGGCATGCTGCATGTTCCGACAGCAACAAACTGGCCGAGGTGTCACTGTCCACTTCTTCCATCTTTACGCCTGGAGCTGATGTCTTCATCATCAGAACTGTCTGCTCTGACCTCTTCACCCCCAGCTTTGCCCGTGGTCTGAATCAGGTCATCGTCACTGCTGTCCAGAGGGTTATGACAAACACGACCTCGTTTGGATAGTAGGTCAGATAATCTTCTTCACTGCATGATTCCAACGTGGTTTGGGCAGTGGCTTTTTCTAGAGCTTTGGTACTTGTGATCATCAAAACCCCTGTGTATGATTCTGTGGACTCATTATCCCTGTCTGTTTGGAACCGTCCTGCAGGCCATGAATAACTCGGCGTACTCTTCGGGTCTGTCTTCTGTAAAACATCTGAATTTGTCATCACAGATCTCTGCTCAACACCTGAATATTTTCTGGCTGACTCACGAGGAAGAACTGCCGTTCTGCTGCTAGCTCCTGACATCAAGTCTGGATCCTCTGATGACTCTGCCCCTGACCCAGACCTGACTTTCTGACAAGGTCGGAACAGCATTCTGGTAACAGATTCACAGGCAACTGTGAACGCCTGAGTCAGCTGCTTCTGCAGACATGCAGCACAGGTCTTCTCCTGGTGAGGCACCAGCGGTTTCTGAGGGTGCGCTGTGAGGGAGAGACTGTCTGGTGCCTGGAGCTGCCCCTGCCTGCAGTCTCCCTCGGGCTGTCCCTGTGCCAGTCTTTCTGCTGAACGGAGCTCTTTCTGCAGAGCATCACCCGCTTCATGCCTGGGAATCTGCTGAGGAGTCCTGTTCTTCCAAACTCAGAGAGACAGTTTAAATCCTTGAACCTTCCTGCGAAAGAAGGAGCGACTTTTTCTGAAGATTCTGCGGTATCCATAGCATCTGCTGACGGAAAGAGACAACGTGCAACATCCATGACCTGACTGCTGGTGTAGGCAAACTACTGCTGAATGCGCGTGGCAAATCTAAGGTCCTGCGAGCTGGTGTTGTGTTGAAGTGAGGAATCTGGTGTGACCACGTGATGCACTAGCTCTGGATTCGTCCTCTATACACCTCCTGAGGCAAACACTGGGGATGCTCTAACACTGGAAAACACTGAACAGCATCTGTGGCGTTTGTCGCTGGATCATTGCCAAAGAGAAAAGAATCATCCCACAAAGTGGAAACGGGGTCTGCGAATGACGTGGATGCTTCTTCATTGGGTTCATAGGGAGAGAAGCCTAAGATGTCAGTCAGGTCAAAACCTTCTGACGCGGGGACTGCTGAGATGATGTGCCCACATTTTCCTGAAAGGAACTCGCTTTCTCAGCACAGCTGGTTTTCTCAGGTCTGGAACATCCCGACAATCCGGCTTTGTGGACGCGGACTGGCTTTTGAAGATTTCAGTTCCCGGTTTGCTCTTGCAAGCTTTTTCTTCTCTCTGCTCTTCCTTGCTGTGTCTGAATAAACCAGAACTGACACTCTTTTCACCATGGCAGCTGTCAGTGTGGATAAAACCTGCTTCAGACTGGAAATGACAGTTTGGGATGGTGTGCCACTTTCAGGAATGGCACCATCGTTCATGCCATGTTCGTGAGCTCAGAGTCTGCAGATATTCCAGTAGAGTGGATAGAGTTCTTAACACACTTTCTTTCTCAGGAAGCTGACACATCAGTGGTGAGGAATGCTTTACTGTCTTTTCTGATGGTCTGAGCAGCATGCGATTGTTGTCACCTTTTCCCAAGTGTTTTCTCTTCTAAACCTTTGTCTTAATATTTCTCTCTCGATTTCTTTCTCCAGAAAATGTCATGCTTTCTGCGTATCGTCACAAACTCTTTCTTCCACACGTTTACTCAAGCTTTGCTCCTTTCTGCATACAGCGAGATCATAATATGTGTCATTTTCGTCACGTGTGCCGCCATCCGTGTCGTTTCACTGCCATGTGTGTCATCATCGCCCACGTCATTTTCACGTGTGTGCCATCATCATAACCATATCACCTTCATCATGTGTGCCATCACTGGCTTTGCCAATGCCGTCATAACTTACGTCATCATCCAGGTGGCATTCACTGAAGTGAGGCCCACCCTCAGCTACGTAACCC
The DNA here is from genome assembly GCA_030674155.1 of Stramonita haemastoma. NCBI lineage: Eukaryota > Metazoa > Mollusca > Gastropoda > Neogastropoda > Muricidae > Stramonita > Stramonita haemastoma. The sequence goes on along the minus strand of CM060347.1, from coordinate 2,270,784 downwards.
TGATCACAAGTCACAGCATTCTCTATATTTTCTTCTTCCTGTCTGACACTATCTGCACCGCCATTTTCACCCTGTATGACATCATCAGTGGTGTCGTCGTCATCACGTATGACGTCATCATCTGGGTTACTTTCACCACGACTGACATCATCCGCTATGCCATCACCGGTTGGTTTGGCGAATTTGTCTGCGGGGTGATGGTCGTCATCGTGTGTGACGCTTTCAGCTACCTCAGCTTCACTCTGTTGTTTTATGCTCTCAGCGATCATCTCTTGTGTAGGCTGTGTGTCACACTGGCCCACGTCACCTTCTGGGTCACTGTTAGGGCAAGACGTCACACCTTCAGCCAAAGCACCTCCAGCAGCTTTAGACGTGCCAGTTTCATCTGTGCCATCTTCGTCTTTGGCACCCTCGTGTGTGTCATCTTCATCTGTGCCATCTTCGTCTTTGGCACCTTCGTGTGTGCCATTTTCATTTGTGCCATCTTCGTCTTTGACATCTACGTGTGTGCCATCCTCATCTGTGCCATCTTCATCTTTGGCACCTTCGTGAGTGTCATTTTCATTTGTGCCATCTTCGTCTTTGACATCTACGTGTGTGCCATCCTCATCTGTGCCATCTTCCTCCGTGGCACCTTCATCGTCTACCCCATTTTCGTCCACGGTATCTTCGCCATCTGTGTCATTTTCTTCGTTTCTGGCAACCTCGGCGATCTCGTGTATATGTATGCCATCCTCGTTCGTGCCATCTTTATCGGTGCCATTTCCGTCATCAATGCCATCTTCGGCTGTGTCGATGTCATCATCTCTGTCGTTTTCAGATTTGTCGTCTTTTGCTTCTTCTTCTTCATCTACATCATCTTCAACGATGTCACCATCTTCAACTGTGCCATTGTTATCGTCTTTGTCATCTTCGACTTGGTCACTTTCAGCTCCGTCAGCTTTGTTGACATGATCTTCAACAGTGTCATCTTTACATCTGCTGATTTCATCTTCGTTTATGCCATCATCATTTATGGCATCTTCATTTATGCCAGCTTCATTTATGCCATTTGTGCCATCTTCATTTATGCCATCTTCATTTTTGCCATCTTCATATATGGCATCTTCATTTTTGCAATCTTCATTTATGGCAACCTCATTTATGGCATCTTCATTTACGCCATTTTCAACGACACTTTTTCCTTCCTCTGTGTGTTCTTCAGCTGTCCCGTTTTTCGTGGTGCCAATTTTAGCTGTGTCACCTTCAGTCACGTCATCTTCGTCTTCAGCTCCTTTATCATCTATGTTCTCTTCTTCATCATCATCATCATCTACACACTCTTCATCATCTATACACTCTTTATCATCTATATTTTCTTCATCATCATCTATATACTCTTCATAATCTTCATCATCTAAACACTCTTCATCCTCGATGCCATTTTCTGCTATGCCATTTTCAGCTTTGCCATTTTCATCGTCTATGCCTCCTTTAACGATTTTCGTCCTCAGCGACGCCACTTTCCCCTGTGCCATTCTCACCATCTTCAGCTGAGATGGCATTTCTGTCTGTGCCAAATTCAGCCATGTCGTCTTCATTAATGTCATCTTCACCTGTGCCACGTTCACTGACGTCATCTTCAACTACTCCCGTTTCAGTTGCGTCATCTTCAGAACGTGAGGTCCCCGGTTTGACTCCGTGGTCATCTTTGGTGAGCTGTGTGGCAAAACCTGTCTGTTGCGTGGCGTCAACAATACTGTCTTTTTCGTTATCATCCATCACGTCGGCTGTATCATCGTCAGCAATATCGTCTTCCTGCAGGGTATCATCAGCTTTGTCAATTTCGTCATCGTCGTGGGTGACATCATCCGTTACAGCATTTTCATCACATGTGACTTCATCAGTTACATCATGTTCATCATAACATGTGACATCACCAGTTGCATTATTTTCATCATCGTGGGTGACTTCATCAGTTGCAGCATTTTCATCATAACATGTGGCATCATCAGTTGCAGCATTTTCATCATAACATATGACATCATCAGTTGCAGCATTTTCATCATAACGTATGACATCACCAGTTGCAGCATTTTCATCACAACATATGACATCATCAGTTGCAGCATTTTCATCACATGTATCATCAGTTGCAGCATTTTCATCACAACATGTGACATCAGTTGCAGCATTTTCATCATCTTGGGCGACATCATCAGTTGCATCATTTCCGTCATCTTGGGTGACATCATCAGTTGCATCATTTCCATTATCTTGGGTGACATCATCAGTTGCATCATTTCCATTATCTTGGGTGACATCATCCGTTGCATCATTTTCGTCATCTTGGTTGACATCATCCGTTGCATCATTTTCGTCATCTTGGTTGACATCATCAGTTTCATCATATCCATCATCTTGGGTGACATCATCAGTTTCATCATTTCCATCATCTTGGGTGACATCATCAGTTGCATCATTTCCATCATCTTGGGTGACATCATCAGTTGCATCATTTTCATCATCTTGGGTGACATCATCAGTTGCATCATTTTCATCACCATGTGTGACTTCACAAGCTATATCGTTCTCATCATCATCATGTGAAACACAATTTGTATCATTTTCATCATCATGTGTGACACTACCTATATCATGTTCATAATCATGTGTGACATCATCTGAATTTTTTTCACGACCATATGCGACATCGTAAGCTTTGTCAGTTTCACCACCGCGTGTGACATCATCTGCTATGTCATTTCCATGTGTGGTGTCATAAGCTATGTCAGTTTCATCATGCGTGACATCACCTGCTATGTCATTTTCATCACATGTGACATAATCTGTGGCATCATCTTCATCATCTTGTGTGACACTGTCATCTATGTCATTTTCACCATCACGTGTGACATCACCAGTTGCACCATTTTCGTTATCGTGTGTGACTTCATCCACCACATCATATTCATGATCACAAAACATATTATCAGCTACGTCGTTTTTATCATCACCACACGTGTCATCAACCGCTGCATCATTTTCATCGTTCTGCCTCGCAGTTTCCCTTTTCGTTTCAT
>CM060347.1:2245188-2252688 GCA_030674155.1 Stramonita haemastoma | reverse complement strand
CACTACACTACACTACACTACACTACACTACACTACACTACACTACACTACACGACAGGACACTACACTACACTACACTACACTACACTACACTACACTACACTACACTACACTACACTACACTACACTACACTACACTACACTACACGACAGGACACTAACTACACTACACTACACTACACTACACTACACTACACTACACTACACGACCGACACGACACACACGACACGACACGACACGACACGACACGACACGACACGACACGACACGACAGTACACTACACACTACACTACACTACACTACACTACACTACACTACACTACACGACAGGACACTACACTACACTACACTACACTACACTACACTACACTACACGACAGGACACTACACTACACTACACTACACTACACTACACGACACTACACGACACGACACGACACGACACGACACGACACGACACGACACGACACGACACGACACGACCACAGGACACGACACGACAGGACACTACACTACACGACACGACACGACACGACACGACACTACACTACACGACACGACACGACACGACACGACACGACACGACACGACACGACACGACAGTACACTACACTACACTACACTACACTACACTACACTACACTACACTACACTACACTACACTACACTACACACACATACACACACACCACACACACACACACACACACACACACACACACACATACACACACACTACACTACACGACAGGACACTACACACACTACACTACACTACACTACCACTACACTACACTACACTACACGACAGGACACTACACTACACTACACATACACTACACTACACTACACTACACTACACTACACTACACGACAGGACACTACACTACACTACACTAACACTACACTACACTACACTAACACTACACTACACTACACTACACTACACACACGACAGGACACTACACTACACTACACTACACTACACTACACTACACTACACTGCGCTACACTACACTACACTACACTACACTACACTACACTACACTACACTACACGACAGGACACTACACTTCACTACACTACACTACACTACACTACACTGCGCTACACTACACTACACTACACTACACTACACGACACTACACTACACGACAGGACACTACACTACACTACACTACACTACACTACACTACACTACACTACACTACACTACACTGCGCTACACTACACTACACTACACTACACTACACTACACGACAGGACAACTACACTACACTACACTACACTACACTACACTACACTACACTACACTACACTACACTACACTACACTACACTACACTACACTACACACACACACACACACACACACACACACACAACACACACACACACACACACACACACACACACACACCCCTATATAAACTGAGGTCCTGTGTGCGAACGAACGCACACAGACCATTTTGTCCATGATTATGTTAAAACCTCTCCACTTTCAGACAGAGAAGAGATGGGAGGACAACATCAGCGAATGGACAGGCCTAGAACTCAACAAAACCCTGAGAAAGGCAGAACAGAGAGAGGGATGGAGGTAACTGGTTGTCAAGTCTTCAGGGGTACCCCCACGGTCGCCAGACTAAGGGATAGATAGATAGATAGATAGATAGATAGATAGATAGATAGATAGATAGATAGATAGATAGATAGATAGATAGATAGATAGATAGATAGATAGATAGATAGATAGATAGACACACAGACAGAAAGACAGAAAGACAGACAGACAGACAGACAGACAGATAGATAGATAGATAGATAGATAGATAGATAGATAGATAGATAGATAGATAGATAGATAGATAGATAGATAGATAGATAGATAGATAGATAGATAGATAGATAGATAGATTGTCAGACAGACAGACAAGACAGACAGACAGATAGATAGATAGATAGATAGATAGATAGATAGATAGATAGATAGATAGATAGATAGATAGATAGATAGATAGATAGATAGATAGATAGATAGATGGATAGATAGATAGTCTGTCAGACAGACAGGCAGACAGACAGACAGATAGATAGATAGATAGATAGATAGATAGATAGATAGATAGATAGATAGATAGATAGATAGATAGATAGATAGATAGATAGATAGATAGATAGATAGATAGATAGATAGATAGATAGATAGATAGATAGATAGTCTGTCAGACAGACAGACAAGACAGACAAACAGACAGATAGATAGATAGATAGTCTGTCAGACAGACAGACAGACAGACAGACAGACAGACAGATAGATAGATAGATAGATAGATAGATAGATAGATAGATAGATAGATAGATAGATAGATAGATAGATAGATAGATAGATAGATAGATAGATAGATAGATAGATAGCGACACCCACGCCCACATGTACACAAAGAAGTGCAAATGCTTACCCAGGATGATAAAGCTCACGTCATAACTCCCTCCATTATCCACAACCAGAGCTGAAACAATCCCATTTTTTGGGTTTATTTTATTATATCGATGATAATTCAATAAGCATTCGTCTGCTGTTGTTGTTTTTTTTACATCCAGTCTCTGTGTGTATGCACCACTGTAAATTTTGTCATCCGTTCCCACCGGCATACAATGGGCTACTCTTCCGAAAAGCGGAACAGTATTTAACGTGTGCGTAAGATGTTCTGCATGCGTTTGCACCCTGGACCTCGGTTTACAGTCTCATCCGAAGGACTTTTGGGGGAGGTTGAGTCGGCACTGATGTTAACTACATAGGAAAAATCCTCTTGAACGAGATTCGAACCCGAACCCCAGGGAGAGAGCGCCACCCCCACAAGATAAGCGGCCACCCTTTTATTTTAAAATAAAAATGTTCTTGTGTGCACATGCATTAATTCTGTGTGCCCAGGAGTGTGGTGGGATTTTCGATAGAATTTTGCCAGAGACAACTAACCGTCTTCTTGACGTGTAAAAATTTCCTCTTTGTACAAGATGAAAACAAAAACAAAAACCACACACACTTTGTGTTCTTCTTTTCATTTTCTCATAGCATAAAGGTAAAGGTGTCCCATAACCTATGTGGTCGTTGGGGGAGCGAGGCGTCAGAGACCTCAGCTTCTCTAGGGGCCAGAATGTTGAGGGTGGCGCCCATCTCCTCTCCCTCGCTGCTTTACCTTCCCTGACCCTAAAGAGGGCAGGTACCCATTTACCCTTAACTCACCAAAACTCCCTTGCCTTACAAGCAAACATAAAGGCATATAAACCGACAAACAGACAAACAAACAGAAAAAGACAGACATACAAGCTAACAAACAAACAAATAAACAGAAAGGCAGACAAACAAACCGACAGGCAAACAGAAAAAGACAGACATGCAAGCAAACAAACAGAAAGGCAGACAAACAAACCGACAAACAGACAAACAAACAGAAAAACAGACATACAAACTAACGAACAAACAACAAACAAACCAACCGACAACCAACCAACCAAACAAACAGAAAATTGACCAGCCACCAACAACCAACCAAACAGATAAAAACAAACTGACCAACCAACCAACAAACCAACCAACCAACCAACCAACCAGCCAACCAACCAGACAACCAAACAACCAACCAACCAAACAGAAAAGAAAAAAAAACTGACCGGCCACCAACAAACATCCAACCAACCAACCAACCAACCAACCAACCAACCAACCAACCAACCAACCAACCAACCAACCAACCAACCAGCCAACCAACCAAACAACCAACCAACCAACCAACCAACCAACCAGCCAACCAACCAAACAACTAACCAACCAACCAACCAGCCAACCAACCAGCCAACCAACCAACCAAACCAACCAACCAACCAACCAACCAACCAACCAAACAGACCCCCCCAAAAAAAACACAAAAAACTGACCAGCCACTAGCGGCCCGGTGACAGTGCCAATGCCGCTGAAGAACTGACAGACCCCGAAGGCGGAATGCAGGTGCGCCACACCCACAAAGTGCACGTTCAACACGTTGAGCAGACTGATCAGACCCCCTGTGTACAGCCCCAACAGCATACTGAAGACCAGCTGCCCCGTGTAGGTGGCTGAGGGCAGTGCAGAGAACAGACGATGTGTACGTAGGTGTCAGTGTATTATGTAAGTATATGGAGAACAGACGATGTGTACGTAGGTGTCAGTGTATTATGTAAGTATATGGAGAACAGACGATGTGTACGTAGGTGTCAGTGTATTATGTAAGTATATGGAGAACAGACGATGTGTACGTAGGTGTCAGTGTATTATGTAAGTATATGGAGAACAGACGATGTGTACGTAGGTGTCAGTGTATTATGTAAGTATATGGAGAACAGAGGAGTGTAGTATACGAGTCAGTATATGTGAGTATATGTGAGTATATAGAAAACAGATGAGTGTACATACGTGTCAGTATATGTGAGCATATGTGAGTATATGTGAGTAGGCCTATATAGAGAACAGAGGAGTAGACATGTGAATATATGTGAGTATAATATGCGAGTATATGTGAGTATATAGAGAACAGAGGAGTAGACATGTGAATATATGTGAGCATATGTGAGTATATGTGAGTATATGTGAGTATATAGAGAACAGAGGAGTGTACATACGTGTCAGTATATGTGAGTATATGTGAGCATATGTGAGTATATAGAGGAGTAGACATGTGAATATATGTGAGCATATATGAGTATATGTGAGTATATAGAGAACAGAAGAGTATGTATATATATACATGTAAGTATATACAGAACAGATACATACATGTAAGTATTATGTAGGTATATAGTGAGCAGAGGAGTATGCTTATAAGTGTATTATGTAAGTATATTGAAAACAATGGAATGTATATGTAAGTATAATATGTAAGTATATAGAGAACAGAGGAGTATAATGCATGTAAGTATACTATGTAAGTATATAGACAACAGAGGAGTATAATGCATGTAAGTGTATTATGTAAGTATATAGAGAACAGAGGGTATAATGCATGTAAGTGTATTATGTAAGTATATAGAGAACAGAGGGGTATAATGCATGTAAGTGTATTATGTAAGTATATAGAGAACAGAGGAGTGTACATGTGTGTAAGTGTATGTGAGTATATAGAGAACAGAGGAGTAGACATGTGAGTATATGTGAGTATATATGAGTATATAGAGAACAGAGAAGTATACATGTAAGTATATGTAAGTATTTGTACCACTTTATGTCACAGCAGATTTCTGTGCGGGAAAACAATGAAAAATCATATATATATATATATATATATATATATATATATATATATATATATATATATATATATATATATATATATATGTATCTATATAATATAATATATATATAATATATATATATATATATATATATATAATATGTGTGTGTGTGTGTGTGTGTGTGTGTGTGTTGTGTGTGTGTGTGTGTGTGTGTGTGTGTGTTGTACATATTATATATATATATATATATATATATATATATATATATCTATCTGTGTGTGTGTGTGCATATTATATATATAGAAAACAATGGAGTGTATATGTAAGTATATCATGTAAGTACATAGAGAACAAAGTTGTAGACATGTAAGTATATTATGTAAGTATATAGAGAATAGAGGAGTGTTCATGTAAGTATATGTGAGTATATAGAGAACTGATACATACTTGTAAGTATTATGTAGGTACATAGTAAGCATAGGAGTATACATGTAAGTATATTTAAGTATATAGAGGAGTGTACATACATGTAAGTATATAGAGAACAGAGGATGTGTACATACATGTAAGTATAGAGAGAACACAGGAGTGTACATGTAAGTATATAGAGAACAGAGGATGTGTACATACATGTAAGTATATAGAGAACAGAGGAGTGTACATACATGTAAGTATATAGAGAACAGAGGATGTGTACATGTCAGTATATAGAGAACAGCGGATGTGTACATGTCAGTATATAGAGAACAGAGGATGTGTACATGTAAGTATATAGAGAACAGAGGATGTGTACATGTCAGTATATAGAGAACAGGGGATGTGTACATACATGTAAGTATATAGAGAACAGGGGATGTGTACATACATGTAAGTATATAGAGAACAGCGGATGTGTACATGTCAGTATATAGAGAACAGGGGATGTGTACATGTCAGTATATAGAGAACAGAGGATGTGTACATGTCAGTATATAGAGAACAGAGGATGTGTACATACATGTAAGTATATAGAGAACACAGGAGTGTACATGTCAGTATATAGAGAACAGAGGATGTGTACATACATGTAAGTATATAGAGAACAGAGGATTGTACATGTAAGTATATAGAGAACAGAGGATGATGTATCAACATGTAAGTATATAGAGAACAGAGGATGTGTACATACATGTAAGTATATAGAGAACAGGAGTGTACATGTAAGTATATAGAGAACAGAGGATGTGTACATACATGTAAGTATATAGAGAACAGATACATACATGTAAGTATATAGAGAACAGAGGAGTAATGTAGTATATAGAACAGAGATGTGTACATACATGTAAGTATATAGAAACAGAGATGTGTACATACATGTAAGTATATAGAGAACAGAGGATGTTACATACATGTAAGTATATAGAGAACAGAGGATGTGACATACATGTAAGTATATAGAGAACAGGATGTACATACATGTAAGTATATAGAGAACAGAGAATATGTAAGTATATAGAGAACAGAGTACATCATGTAAGTGTATATAGAGAACAGATACATCCATGTAAGTATATAGAGAACAGATACATCCATGTAAGTATATAGAACAGATACATACATGTAAGTATATAGAGAACAGATACATACATGTAAGTATATAGAGAACAGAGAATATATATAGTTATTATATATATATATATATATATATATATATATATATATATATATATATATATATATATATATATATATATATATATATATATTATATATATACATGTAAGTATACGGAGAGGAGTATACATGTAAGTCAAGTCAAGTCAAATCAAAATTTTATTTCCAGATGGTACATTGAGTAAGCAATAAATTTGCTCTCTTTTTTTTCTTCAAGCCATCTGTCTAGCAAAAACAAACACACACAAAAACAAAACACAACCAAAAAAGTACATATGCAAGTGTATACAGAACAGAGGAATATACATGTAAGATTGATTGATTTATTCTTTTATATCGAGGATAATGGCATAAGCACTCTTGGGCTTTTTTTACATCCAGTCCCCGTGTGTCTGCAGTTTTGTAAATGTCATCTGTTCCCACCGGCACACGATGGCCTACTCTTACGAAAAGCGGAACAGGATTTAACGTGTGCGCAAGATGTTCTGCGTGCGTTCGCACACGGGGCCTCGGTTTATAGTCTCATCCGAAGGACTTTTGGGGAGAGTGGAGTCAGCACTGACGTTAACTCCAGGAGA
>CM060347.1:2240188-2242688 GCA_030674155.1 Stramonita haemastoma | reverse complement strand
TTTGACAGGTGTGTCTTTGTCTGAGTTAATAAATTCGGTCATTTCCATACCATCATGAACAGGGACAAGCTTTTGGTGGTGGTGGTGGTCGTCGTCGTCGTCATTTTCATGTTCACCACCTCCCTTATGCTTTCTGTTGAAAGCGTCTTCTTTATCTCGATACTGATTCGGACATGGACATGTCCTAGAATCGATTTCAGTTTCCTGATCAGACTCCAAACCTCGGTTTTGGGTCATGTGCTGTGCTGCACCTTGCGTGAAGTGTTGGTCCGAACCACCCCGAGGAATCATCACTCTTTCTTCTTCTTCTTCTTCTTCTTCTTCTTCTTCTTCTTCTTCTTCTTCTTCTTCTCCTCCTCCTCCTCCTCCTCCTCCTCTCTCCTCCTCCTCCTCCTCCTCATTCCTCCTTCTCCTCTCCTCCTTCTCCTCCTCCTCCTCTCCTCCTCCTCTTCTCCTCTTCCCTCCTCCCCCTCCTCCTCCTCCTCCTCTTCCTCCTCCTCCTATTCCTCCTCCTTTCGCCATATCCTCCTCTTCAGGCAGTTCTACCAACAACAAGCGAGAACGGACTGAGCCGCCATCTTCCCCCTGGGAGTCTGCCGCAGGCTGGGAGGGAGGAGTGACTTCTAAAGAAGTCTCCTTCAGAGGGTGGCAGCGGTGTGACTCCAAGGGGAGGGGTCTGAAGAGCATCCCCGTGGCGCAGTGGTGCAGACAGAGGCCCGCCAGGAGGAGGAAGGCGCCCGACACCCCGTACAAAGCCACCAGGGTGTGGAGCAGCAGGGGTCCGCACAGGATTCCCACCGCCGCTGCCGCGCTGGCCAGACCTGTAGGGATGTATAGGTAGGGTAGGCAGGTACAGTGTGTAGTGTGGTGTGGTTGTGGTGTGGGGTGCGGTGGGTGCGTGTGTGGTGTGGTGTGGTGTGCCAGACCTGTGGGGATGTGGGTTAAAGTCTGTCCCGAGCCTAAAGGCTCATCAGGCCGGTGCTTATCCCGGTTTCTGTGGCGTTAAGCGACTGAGAGTCATAGACTTCCCCCCCCCTGGATAGGACGCCAGTCTCTCGCAGGGTTAACTCCCAACACAAGGTTGGTACCCCTTTTACACCTGGGTGGGGTGAGAAAATAGCCGTAAAGTGCCTTTTCCAAGGGCACACCGCCATAGCCGAAAGCTGGGATCGAACCCGCAACCTTTAGATTATGAGGGGGATGTGGGTAGGTATACAAAATTGCATAAACACGGGGATTGAATGTAAAAACTAAAAAAGCACAAGAGTGCTTATTCCATTATCCTCGATATAAAAGAATAAAATGAAAATGAATGAATTAATAAAATAAATAGTGTAGTGTGTTGTATTGTATTGTATTATGTTATGTTATATTACATTACATCACATTATATCATATTATATTATATTATGTTATTTATGTTATGTTATGTTATGTTATGTTATGTTTATGTATGTCATGTCGTGTCGTGTCGTGTCGTGTCGTGTCGTGTCGTGTCGTGTCGTGTCGTGTCGTGTCGTGTCGTGTCGTGTCGTTGTCGTATCATTTCGTGTCGTATCATATATCGTATCGTATCGTATCGTATCGTATCATATCATATCATATCATATATCATATCATATCATATCATATCATAATTTTATTTTTTTATCATATCATATCATATCATAATTTTATTTTTTATTCATATTCATATCATAATTTTATTTTTTATCATATCATATCATATCATATCATACATATTTATTTTTTATCATATCATATCATATCATAATTTTATTTTTTATCATATCATATCATATCATAATTTTATTTTTTATCATATCATATCATATCATATTTTCATTCCTACCCTACTAACCCTACTCCTACCCTACCCTACCCTACCTACCTACCCTATCCTATCCTATCCTATCTTCCTATCCTACCTATCATATTATATTAGAACACCTATCTCATGTATGCCCGGTACAACATGAACAAGATGGGAGTGTGATGGCAGTGTAAAAGACAACTGTATGCAAGTGTAAAGAGCGGAGAGTATGCAAATAGATGGCGGAGAGAAGTGTAAAAGATGGCGGAGAGGTGTAAAAGAGCGGAGAAAGTGTAAAAGATGGCGGAGAAAGTGTAAAATGGCGGAGGAAAGTGTAAAAGATGCGGAGAGAAAGTGTAAAAGATGGCGGAGTAGACAGAAGTGTAAAAGATGGCGGAGAGAAAGTGTAAAAGATGGCGGAGAGAAAAGTGTAAAAGATGGCGAGAGAAAAGTGTAAAAGATGGCGGAGAAAAGTGTAAAAGATGGCGAGAGAAAAGGTAAAAGATGGCGAGAGAAAGTGTAAAAGATGGCGAGAGAAAGTGTAAAAGATGGCGAGAGAGAAGTGTAAAAGATGGCGGAGAGAAAAGTGTAAAAGATGGCGGAGAGAAAAGGGTAAAAGATGGCGAGAGAAAAGGGTAAAAGATGGCGAGAGAAAAGGGTAAAAGATGGCGAGAGAAAAGGGTAAAA
>CM060347.1:2222688-2225188 GCA_030674155.1 Stramonita haemastoma | reverse complement strand
GTTGCCCATGCAGCAGACCTCTCTCTCTCTCTCTCTCTCTCTCTCTCTCTCCACGCCACTGGATTGATCCATTGGAAAGGCAATGACCGATACGCATGACCGTACCGTACGGTCGCAATAGCCGCCAGGACGTTGCCATTACTTTTTAATAAAATAAAAAAAAGGTGACCTAAAAAACACATTATACTGTGCTATAATCCCCCTCCCCTCCCCGAGCCGCCGGCGATGTTGCCATATACAGCTAGCTTATAAAGCTTTTAACAACAATAGAGCTTGACTCATTGTTCTCCCTCTGTTAATTAAAACTGCACTGATCATTGGGTTTCAATGCTTGTGTGAGTTGCCGCTGTTAATCGTGGTGCGGAACCCATGTCCTGACGATTATCTGTTTTTTATTTTTTATATTTCATTTTATTCCTTTATAATCAGGATAATGGGATAAGCACTCTCCTCTCTCTCTCTCTCTCTCTCTCTCTCTCTCTCTCTCTCTCTCTCTCTCTCTCTCTCTCTTTATTCTTCTATCTCTCTATCTCTCTATCTCTCTCTCTCTCTCTTGACTACTTTGTTGTATCTAATGATTTACTTGAACATAACCTTATTTCCTCCTTTGAAATAATAAGTAGAGTTGAGTCTACTCACTTACCTGTTTCAGTAATATTGGGAAATATAAACTCTATGTCTACAAAAAAAATTGTAGTAAGGGAGCTAATAAGGGAGTTTGGAAGGAAAAGTTGTGCTGGGACAAAGAAAAAGAGGGAGAGTTTTTAGCTAACTTGTCCTCACCTGAATCAGTCACTGACTTTGCCTCTGCTTTGACCCTGCTTTTGACGAAATAGACACAAACACTGAGTCAGCTCTAACAAGATTTGTAGACTGTCTGTTGAATGCCGCCATTTGCATGAAAAAAAGATTCAAAGTAGATATGTATCAGGACAACAAGGGAGCTCCTTGGTTCGATAGAGAATGTAAAGAAACTAAACGGTTAACTCAAACTTCTCAATGCCTTCAGAAAATCAAAAAATAACTATGATAAAGGTATGCGTCTGGGGAGAGCAAATATAGATGATGAGATAGAAGATTTAGAATCAGTCAATAGGAAACGGGTTGCTTTTGTAAATGCAAGAAAAGAGTATCGTCAACTTAAACTGAGTAAAAGATCTAGCTATAAAAGGAGAAAGCTCGTAGATTAAACCAAGCTATTCATGACCCCAAACTGTTCTGGTCAGAAATAAGATCAAAAACAAACAAACAGAAACTGAGTGAAAATAATTATATCGTTAGATAAATGGCTTGAACATTTTAAATTGGTTTTTAGAACAGATGAAGCCCTCGGCAAAACAGGGATTTTTTGTTAATATAAATCAGGAATCGGTAAATGAGCTAAATATTCCTATAGCTGAGGCCGAAGTTAGAACCGCCATTACAACGCTAAAGAATGGGAAAGCATGTGGTTGTGATGGGGCTGTTGCTGAAATGCTCAAGACTGCAGAATTAAAATCAGTAGCTTTCTTGACTCTTTTGTTTAATAAAATTTTCCGTAATGGCAAATTTCCAAGACAGTGGTCATATTCTATGATTGTTCCTATATTCAAGAAGGGAGATGCAGATCAGCCTGACAATTACAGGGGCATTTCTTTATTAAATATTATCAGTAAAATCTATACAAGTGTTTTCAGAAAAAGACTTGTGTCTTGGATGGAAGAAAACGAAAAAATTGTGGAAGAACAAGCAGGCTTTAGGAAGTCATATTCAACCATTGACCATATTTTTACCTTGTCTTCTATTGTCGAAAGAGCCCTGAACAAAAAAAGGGGAAAAAAATTATATGTAGCGTTCATAGACCTGAAAAAGGCTTTCGATTCTGTACATCGTCCTTCTTTATTTGCAACCCTAGTTAGGGCAGGTTTGTCAGGACCATTTTTGGAAGCCATAAAGGCCATGTATTCTTCTGTTTTGTCCTGTGTTCGTGTGAATGAAGCGATGTCTGATGTCTAAATGTCCGCTTGGTGTTAAGCAAGGATATATTTTGAGCCCTGCTCTCTTCTCATTGTTCATAAACGAAATAGCTATAACTATGGAAAATGTGGGAAAACATGGAATTCAACTGCAACCTGGTTCTATGGAATTATTTCTATTGTTATTTGCAGATGACCTGGCTCTTTTGTCAAAAACTCCTGTAGGGCTACAAAGCCAGTTGAACAATCTGAGTAAGTTATGCACAGAAAAATACCTGGATATAAATATAGATAAATCTAAAATTATGGTGTTTAGAAAGGGTGGAACCTAGGTCGGAATGAAAAATGGCATTTAGATGGAGCAAATCTGGAAGTGGTTAATAGTTACACCCACCTGGGATATACTTTTACTACAAAACTGAGTGTAGTTCAAGGAGTTAAGAAATTAGTTACAAAAGGAAGGAAGGCAGTTTATGAATGTGCTCGAGTGCTCCGCAATCTTAATGATATTTCTAAACAGACTTACTTTAAGATGTTTGATGCCC
>CM060347.1:2210188-2217688 GCA_030674155.1 Stramonita haemastoma | reverse complement strand
ACAACAACAAAAAAAACCTCAACGACTGAACGACTACAGAGCGGAAGCAAAGCCTCGTATGCAGTGAGAGCAAGGCAGCTGACTTCAGCCTATAGGCTACAGCTCGTAATAGCTGGAGGTAATACTACACAACACTACACTAGGGCTGAAGGAAGCACTATTGGTGTGTGTACTTTTCTCGCCCGCGCAGTCTGCCGGTCGATTGTGGTGTGCGTGTGCATGTGTGTGTGTGTGTGGGGGGGGGGGGGGAAGGGGAGGGGAGAGGAGGAGGTGTGGGGGGGGGGGGGGGGGGGGAGGGGGGTGTGTGTGTGTGGGGGGGGGGGAGTGTGTGTGTGTGGGGGGGGAGTGTGTGTGTGTGTGTGTGTGTGTGTGTGTGTGTGTGTGTGTGTGTGTGTGTGTGTGTGTGTGTAGTGTGAGTGTGTGTATGTGTGTGTGCCTGTTTCTTTCATATAATGACTTTTCACATTATGTGATACTAGGAGAGAGAGAGAGAGAGAGAGAGAGAGAGAGTGTGTGTGTGTGTGTGTGTGTGTGTGTGTGTGTGTGTGTGTGTGTGTGTGTGTGTATGCTTCTGCCTCACTGTGTGTGTGTGTATGCTTGTGCCTATGTGTGTGTATGTATGTTGTGTTGTGTGTGTGTGTGTGTAGTGTGCGCGCGCGCGCACGTGTGTGTGTATGTGTGTAGTGCGTGTAGTGTGTGTATGTGTGTAGTGCGTGTAGTGTGTGTGAATGAGCCAGCCCTGAGTGCAGTAACCGCTAGCCCATAATAATAAGAAAAAAATCATTAGTGGCTTGGCACAGTTGACAGTTACGTACGTGTGTGCAAGTAAGGTCAGAAAGACAGACAGAATCGCTTGACCAGACGTCTCACTGAGTTACTGAACCCAACGCAGCCAACTACCTACCCAACCAACCAACCCAACAACAAACCAACTAATGAATGAGTTGACGACCTAGTTATCAAACCAACGAATTATTAAGCTAACGAGTTACGTACATGTGTGTGCGTGCGTTACGTTACGTACGTGTGTGCATGTGACGCAGGGTATTGTCGATTTTAAAATACTGTGTTGCTTTTTACTTTACTTTTTCTTTCTGTTTAACAATGCATGTGGTGTATTTGTTGTAATTTTGGAATGCCACTCAATAATTTCTGAAGTTGAGACATTAAAGTATTCTTGAGTCTTGAGTTAGATGGCTTAGGGTACGTTCACGCTAAACCCGCCAAATTGGCGGCGGCAGCCGTCAGCAGCCGCCGGCAACTGGTTGGAATCTGTGGTCGTACCCTTTTCTTCTTTCCTGCTATGAAAACCGGCGATACCCGTTCACGCTGCCAGCCAGCTGCCGTCAGCTGCTGTCAGCCAGCAATTTGCTTTGCCTCGTGTACACAAAAAAAACGGCTGGCTGGTCCAAGGGAAGTAATTTCCCACCATACCGACAGAGTGAATGCACTTGATTCGCAGGACAGCAGTAGGCCTATACAGATTCGTGGCAAAAATTGAAAATGGATGAAGACAAACTCATTGTGGCTGTAGAGAGGAGATCTGTCATCTACAGAGAGACAAACAGATAGAGACAGAGAGACAGACAAACACGCAGAGAAGGGCATTTTCAGGTTATTGCATTATTTTAAAAAAAAAACACCAACAAAACACCCACAAAAAACACTTCCTTAAAATAATATAATTATTAATGAAACCTATCCAGTCACAATGTGGCCACAAGCCTAATATTAATAATACAACAATTTGCCCGACAGCAACTTCGGGCTCTACCGTGAACACTGGTGGCGGCAATTTGCTGACGGCAACTGGCTGACAGCAATTTGGCGGGTTTAGCGTGAACGTAGCTTTACCCAGCCAGCCAGCCAGCCAGCTAGCTAGCCAACCAACCAGCCAATCAACCTACCAAACACTCTGTCTGTCTATCTGTCTGTCTGTCTATTTATCTGTCTGTCTGTCTGTCTGTCTGTCTGTCTTCTATCTATCTCTTTTTCTTGCTTTTTTTTTATTCAACTCAAAATCATCATTGATTCTTACTTCTCATTTTCGTTTCTGAATCAGTGACTTTTATAAACATTACCTTAATATTGTATCTCTGTGTTAATTCTTGCCTGTTGTTTGATGCTTGGTATGGTTCCTTACTTTTGGTATTTGGATCATTATAATTGTTGATTTTATTTATATTTTTATTGGCAGTATCTCTCCCCCCCCCCCCCTCCAATATTAGTTTTTAAAAAAATTTTCCCCCTTTTATCCAAATGTATGATTTATATCACATGTATAACTTTTGACAGATGGTGGTGGATTGATGTTTTCAGTTGTTTATTTCATCTTGTTCTCTTGTTTGCTCTTTACCTATTAACACTTTTCTATTCTTCCATAATCAAAATCTTTTTATTGTGACTTCTGATTTTTGTCTTCTGATCGAGTGCATTTTTATTACCATATCATATATAGTGTCCTTATTCTTGTGTGTGTTGTTTGGTACTGCGTAAAGTTTTATTGTTTAGTATCTTTTCATCTTGATGTATCCCTGAAAAGGGCAGGGAGATGCTGGATGTAAAAAAAGCACAACGATGTGCTTAATCTATTATCCTCGAATAAAATACTTTGCCTTACTTTGCCTTGCCTTGTCTCAACAACACACACACACACACACACACACAACACACACACACACACACACACCACACCACACACACACACACACACACACACACAGTAGGATCCAGTGAAAAACCAAACAGTTCCTGTTGAATCCAATCCTCTTGAACTAAAAGAGGATAACTGTTATGAGGGGAACAACACATACAATGTTCAGACAGCAAATCGCTTTCACCCCTTGAGGGAGGAAGCCAGTGCTGAACAATCCCCTGTGAAAAACAAACGTGGTGTGCCAGCTCTTCCTAGTGATGTCCCGGACCTAGCTCCAAGAGACAATAAAAAAAACTTTATCGAAAACCAAGGGAGATTCTCTCTTCACATTCTATTCCTGGAAAAAGTTCTGTTTTGCTGATTGGAGATTCAGTCATCAGGGACATAAACCTACACAGAATATCAAAGCAGCATGACTCATCAAGAATTGGTGTTAGTGGCATGTCAGCAGCTGATCTGTCTGATTGGTTGCAGCACCAAAGTGTCTCTCCACTTCTCAAACGTTTGATTATTCACGTTGGCAGTTAATGACTGTAGAACCACAGGACAAGTGACCAGAGATACTTGGTGTGACCTTATTCACCTGGCTAGTCAGGTGTTCCCCAATGCTAGGATTATTCTTAGCTCAATAACCCCAGCCCGTGGCAAACACCATCTCAACACACTGATATCACCATCTAACCACAACATGCAAAAAGCTTGTGAACTGCTGAACACAGAGTTCATTGATAACACACCCACCTTCACAACCCACACTGGAGCTGTACCTAACCTCATTCACCCCAGTCTTGCAGGCACTGCCAAACTGGCTCTGAAATTGAAGCCATTTTTATCTCCCTCTCGTTATAATGTCAGTGACCACAGACGAAATGAAACCATGCTACCCAACCAAGACCCTACATCCCCTGATAGTGACTACCCCCCTGTAGATTCCATGACCCACTATCCAAACCTGAACAGGGGTGATAGTGCTAACACTAATTCCAAACAAATTGCAAGCGCCTCTGATTGTGCCTTCCCCCCACCCCCTCTCCCAATGCATGACGTCATGCAACCTAGTCAGGGCATCCACAACAAAGGCGTCAGGCCTAGTGCGAGCCCTGCCCGGCAATCTGAGTGGACCACTGAGCCAGTCTACTACCCACTAGGCTTACCCCATCCCCCAATGAATATGCCTATGTCTCACCCTAGTCAGTCAGCACACAGCCAGTGGCAACCCCCTCAGCTAGGAAGGGCCACAGCAGTCACTGGCCAAGCTGGCATAGATCAATGCCCCCTCCTATCAACCCCTACGAGCAGATTTTCGCTAACCTAATAGCTTATATGAACACACAGCGCCAACTTTGTGCATAGTCCCCTTTACTCATGACCATGCATAATTATATAGCCTAGGGTTTGAGATTGTTTGTGCCTCTGTGTGTGTGTGTGTGAGAGAGAGAGAGAGAGAGGAGAGAGAGGAGAGATGAGAGAGAGAGAGAGAGGAGAGAGAGCGCGCCAGCAAAAATTGTAAGTACGTGATTGTAAGTACATGATTGTATGTGTTGCGGCATGCTGACAGTGGATGCAGGTTACCATTTCCCATCACTGATATTGTCTTGGCTAGTCAGTTGTAAGTGCAAGTTGAAAAGGTTGTGTTCCATGCCTTTCAAAGCATACTAAACAATTTCAGTTGTTCTGGTATTTTGATATTACTTTACCAAATGTTGCTCTTTCTTATTGTTCATTTTGATTGTTGAGTTGATTGATGATTGTGGGCTATTGACTGGTGGTTAGTTATATTACCTACCAAGTTTTTTCTTCTTTCTTTGTTCTGCATTTTGCTTGTTGATTTGACTGATAATTGTACCTTACTGACTGGTGGTTAGCTACATTACTGTACAAAGTTTTCCTTTTTTGTTTTAGATTTGATCATTGTTTGACTGATGATTGTGATTTACTGACTTGTGGTTAGTTACATAGGTACAAAGTTTTTTGGGTTTTTTTGTTTGGTTTTTTTGTTGTTGTTGTTTTGATTGTTGGACTGGTGATAGTGCTTTACTGATTGGTGGTTAGTTACATCACTGTACCAAGCTTTTCCTTCCTTTTTGTCCTGCTTTTGATTGTTGATTTGACTGATGATTGTGGGTTAGTGACTGGTTAGTGACTGGTGGTTACGTCACTATCCCAAATTTTTCTCTTTTTTAATCTACTTTTAATCATTGTACTACTTGATTGTTGTTTTACCTTTTGATTAATCTACTTTGTGTAAAAAAAAAATTTTTTATTATTATTGTTGATTTGACTGATGATTGTGCTTCACTGATTGGTTTATAGTTACACTATTGTACCATGCTTTCTGCTTTTTCTGTTTGATAAATCCAATCACCTTTTAGTGGATGTGAAGGCCGTCAGCTTATGTTAGTAATTGTTTATATTCATCAAGGTATAAAAGCATTTCCAATACATAGCTTACATATTATATAGGTATACTGTGACTCCTTATCCCACATCAGTCTTGGTGTGTGCCTACATCACCAATCTAAATTTTGTTATTCAAGCCTCATATAAATTTATCCAATAACGATGTCTTCTACTATAGACACATGGCCTTCTCAGGAAGGACTTCGTGTAGGATACCTAAATATCAATAGTGCTAGAAACAAGACTGAGGAAATATCATCAATTATACACAATAAAGGAACTAGCTTTCATATATTTTGTGTAGCTGAATCAGACTCAACAATTTAATTTCTGATTCAGATATGTATATCCCAGGCTATGACACTGTACGACTGGATCCTGTGACTGTCAGATCTACTGGTTTGCTTTTATACTGTGCATCCTCTCTGTCGTGGAAAAGACTAACACATCTTGAACAGTTTCATGTAGAATCTATATGGGTAGAAATCACGTTTAGACTCTGTAAATCAATTATACTTGGCTTCATCTATAGGAACCCAGCTGAAACAATTGACTGGTATGATAAATTTAATTCAATGATGGATGCCGCAATTCTGGAGTCCAAAGAAATCTTTCTTATGGGAGATTTCAACATAGATCTGACAGTCCTGGATCAAAGTGGAATATTAATTATGCCATGTATGGTTTGGAGCAAATAATTGATCGTCCAACTCGCATTACTAATAACACTAGCACCCTCATTGATCACATTTACACTACTTCAAAGACCAACATAGCAGAAACATGCTCAGTGCAGACAGGCTGTAGTGATCACTCTTCCATTTGTTTTACATGGCGGAAAAATGGAATAAAGATACCCAAATCAGGACACAAGGAGATATCCTACCGCTCTTTTAGACTTTTTGATAAAGATGCCTTCTTTAGTGATATTCTTAATTCAAACTTAGACTATGTTTATCAGCTTACAAACCCAGATGATGCTATTAACTACTGGATAGAGACGTTTATAGCTACTTATGATAAACACGCTCCATTTATTAAGAAAAGAATAAAACATTTCATGAAGTCTCCATGGTTAACAAAAGAAATTGAAAACGAAATGATTCTAAGAGACTATTTGTTAAAATCAAAGCAAAAAGATGAATATAAAAAGCAAAGGAACAAAGTCAATTCAATGAAGAGCAAAGCCAAAACAAAATACTTTCAAGACTTGCTGTCTTCAGCCCAGAATCCAAAAGCGATTTGGAAAGCCATTAATACCTTAACTAATAAATCAAGACATAGCACCCAAAAAGTCATAAAAGAAATATCAGCAGAAAACCTGAATTCTCACTTTGCAAACATTGCTGACTCTATAATACCTAATGATAAAACAAAAACAAATGAGCTGAAAGAATTGAAACAATACTGTTCATCAAAGAGCATCTCATCTGATTTTACCATACCCCCAATAACAGTAACAGAAGTGCTAAATAGCTTACTCAAATTGAAACAGTCAGGATCAAAAGACCTTGACAAAATCGATAGTAAAATATTAAAAATCAGTGCATATGCTATAAGCGATACCCTAACGTACATATTTAACTTGTGTATTGACAAACATTATTTCCCATTGGAATTTAAACGAGCAAAAGTAATACCCTTACACAAATCAGGAGACCCTACCAATCCATCGAATTATAGACCAATATCCATACTGTCAGTCCTATCTAAACCATTAGAAAAACATATACATTTTCACTTACTTTCTCATTTTAAAATATATGATCTAATTAATGAAAACCAGTCAGGCTTTCGTGAAAACCACTCTTGCCATACAGCCTTAATACAACTTATTGAGCATTGTCTTTTGAATATCAACAATAATGAAATTACAGGAGTTCTTTTTCTAGACTTTGCAAAAGCCTTTGACGTTATTAGCCACTCTCTCCTCATCAAAAAATTAAAATGCTATAAAATCTCCAACCAAGCATTGTCATTTTTAGACTCATTTCTCACTAATCGCCATCAACTTGTTGAAATCGGGCCTAGGAGGTCAACCTTACTACCGTAAAATATGGAATACCACAGGGATCAATACTAGGACCACTTCTTTTCTCTATTTATATTAACGACCTACCTCTGCATATCCATTGTTCATGTCAAATGTTTGCTGATGATACATCAATTCATTGTAACAACGATGATCCAAACCAGCTTGTGAATGATATGCAGGCAGAAATCAATAAACTCATCGAATGGACAGAACTCAATCATATGTCTCTTAATTCAAATAAAACAAAATGTATGTTTATAACCACTTGGCAAAAAAGACAGAAATTGCGTTCTCCATTCGGGCCAATATATGTCCATGGACAATTAATTGAAGAAGTTGTCCCACACAAAGTACTAGGTGCAGTGATTGACAACGACTTGTCTTGGTCAGATCACATAGCCACTTAGGA
>CM060347.1:2200188-2205188 GCA_030674155.1 Stramonita haemastoma | reverse complement strand
CTTACCTCTAGACCACCCATCCACCTGATACTCTTAAGACATCTGACCTCCTACCTTTGCCAGTAGGTCAGCTTCCTCGTTACCATGGATGCCGCAGTGTGACGGAAGCCACTGGATGACTGTGTGCTCAGTGGATTGCTGCAGGGCAACAAGAGCGGAGGCAAGGGCGTTAAGTTCCTTGCTCTGTGAGTTTCCGATGGTCTGAAACACAGACAGCGCATCTGAGAAGATGACAGCTGTGGGGTGAATTGCCTCCTCTCCATTGGTGCAGAGTATGTTGGCTGCTGTCAACAGTGCATCGGCTTCAGCCCTGAAATTTGTTGAGAACTTTCCAGTGGGCACTTTTGTCTTTTTTAGCATTGAGCTTGGTGATGTATCAGCTAGTAGTGCTGTACCATCAGCAAAGCGCGGATTTATTCTATTTCTTCCACCTAACCTCAACTCCATGTCTACAATATCAAGACTCTCTCACGACCTTGCTTTGTGTAACGTATTACATTGAAAAAGGGGGGAAGGTGAGAGAACGCATCCTTGTCTAACTCCTTTCTGAGATGTCGGGGAAACCTCACCTTTTGACAAGAATAGTCCAGCATAACTGCTATCACGCAGCGTCTCCGGTAAAAAAAATATAAATAAATAAAATAAAAAAAGTAAACGTGACACAGGTCGTAAACAATACACTTTGTGTCTCCATAAAAGGCAATGTACCGGGGCTACAGACGGGGAAACCGGGAAACCGAAAGCGAAAGTTGTCTGCCTAGCATTTCTTGGAAGTCATTAGCAGGGCTGCTGAGGCCATTGTCCTCTCCAGACAACCGGACTTTCACCACAGTGTCTGCATCCTGTTTCGGGTGATGGGTCAATTGGATGAGGATGGTGTTTATCAGGTGCCCCTGTGGCAAAGCACGTAGCCAGAGTGCCTTCTCTTGACCTTTACCCTTCCTGCCAATCATGGTGTGTTGCCTGTCAGTAATTGATTGATTGTTTGTGAGTGACCTTTGTGACTGACCTTTTGTGAGTGACCTTCGTGGCTGACCTTTGTGATTGATCTTTGTTGGCTGACTTTGTGACTGACCTTTGTTTCTGACCTTTGTGTGACCTTTTATTGACCTTTGTGGCTGACCTTTGTAACTGACCTTTGTGGTTTACCCTTGTGGTTGACCTTTATGGCTGACCTTTGTAACTGACCCTTGTGATTGACCTTTGTGGCTGACCTTGTGACTAACTTGTGACTAACCTTTGTGGTTGACCTTTGGTGCCCTTGCGATCTTATCAAAATTTTGGCCAGGGACAACTCTGTTGTTGCCATGGGTTCTTTTATGTACGCTAAAAAAATTACTCGTAACACACTTGACCTCGGTTTATCGTCTCATCCGAAAGACTAGCATCCAGACCACCACTCATGGTCTAATGGAGGGGGGGGGGAAGTTTCGGGTCTAAACGGGGTTCAAACCACCGCACCCTTTCGACCCGGACTTTTCGCTTTCTAAACAGGCGCGTTACCTCTAGACCTCTGATCTACATGGAATGTTGTCTAGCCTAATTGGAATAACAAATGAGTATGTTCGGCTTAAATTGTATCGTACTTGACCCCTAAGTGGGGACAGATGACAAAGCATATGACTGTTTATTCCATTATCCTCGATATAAAAGAATAATAAATGAATTTTTTAAATAATAATATAAATAAATAAATAAATAAATAAATAAACATTAACGAACCCTGGTACTGTCTGTTGCTGATAATTATTACATAATTACATAAACATTAAATCCTGTTCCGCTTTTCGTAAGAGAAACCCATTGTGTCCAGGTGGGAATAGATGACAAGATTTACAAAACTGCATACACACGGGGACTGATGTAAAAAAAAAAACCATATAAGTGCTTATACCATTATCCTCGATATAAAAAAAAAATAAATAAGTAAATAAATAAATAAACAAACAAACATACCAGCAAACACTCATCGACGGCATGGGATTAGCCTGGTGGTTACAGCGTTGCGCGTTGAATTGTGACGCCCCAGGTTCGAACCCAGGTTTGAGTCACCACCTTCGGATGAGACTTCAAACCGAGGCCCCGTGTGCGAACGCATGCAGAACATCTTGCACACATGTTTAATTCTGTTCCGCTTTTCGTAAGAGTAGGCCATCGTGTGCCGGTGGGAACAGATGACATTTACAAAAGTGCAATCACACGGGGACTGGATGTAAAAAAAAAAAAAAAAAAAAGCACAAGAGTGCTTATTCCGTTATCCTCGATATTAAAGAATAAATCAAATCAAATCAAATCAACAAAACAAATCAAATTTCTCTCTCTCTCTCTCTCTCTCTCTCTCTCTCTCTCTCTCTCTCTCTCTCTCTCTCCTCTCTCTCTCTCTCTCTCTCTCTCTCTCTTCCAAAAGCCTATTTATGACATTTTAAAATCCAACCTGCAAGATATATCTATTTCAAACCTAAGATTTTCCCCTCCTGTTTTCAATCTCTATCCGTCCCTGCCTTTTAACATCTGAAAATCCCCACCACCCCGCCAAAGTGTATAACTTGTGTGTGTGTGTGTGTTGTGTGTGTGTGTGTGTGTGTGTTGTGTGTGTGTGTGGTGTGTGTGTGTGTGTGTTGTTCTCGTGTGTGTGTGTGTGTGTGGTGTGTGTGTGTGTGTGTGTGTTCTCGTGTGTGTGTGTGTGTGTGTGTGTGTGTGTGTTGTGTGGGGGTGTGTGTGGTGTTGTGTGTGTGTGTGTGTGTGTGTGTGTGTGTGTGTGTGTGTGTGTGTGTGTGTGTGTGTGTGTGTGTGTGGTATGGTGTGGTGTGTGTGTGTGTGGTGTGTGTGTGTGTGTGTGTGTGTGTGTGCGTGTGTGTGTGTGTGTGTGTGTGTGTGTGTGTGTGTGTGTGTGTGTGTGTGTGTGTGTGTGTGTGTATTCGAATTTGTTAAAATTATCCATTGCTCTTGGTTGCTTCTGTAAAAATAGGTCAAATGGAAGAGCGATGATTTGTTTTTGCAAGGTATAGCGCTATATAGATTCCATGTATCATTATCATTATTATAATTATAAGAAGAAGGCACCCATCAGTCTTGGAAGACCATGGAGTTGCGCTCTTTAGAGTGCAAAGCCTGGGTAAGTAGGTATGGAGGGCAAGCTGTTACCCATGTAGCAGACCCCCCCTCTCCATGGCACTGGAATGATCCATTGGAAAGGCATTGACCGATACGAATGGTTCCAGTACCGTCCCAGGAGCCACCAGAACGTTGCCATATACAGCCCCGAGCCACCCTGGGACTCCAACTCCCCGATTTTTCCTCAGGGATGGTGTCTAAACACGACACCTGTGTGCATACTGATTTTTTATATTTAAATTTTGTCATCCGCTCCTACCGGCACACGATGGCCTGCTCTTCCGAAAGGCGGAACGGGGTTTTAACGTGCGCGCAAGATGTTCTGCGTGCGTTCGCACACGGGGCCTCGGTTTCGAGTCTCATCCGAATGACTTTGACATTCAGTTGATTTTTTTCGTCAAACTAGGAAGAAAGGGCAAGATTGGGTACGAACCCAGAAACTCACGGTTTACATATTGGCAGGCGAACGTCTTAACCATCCTACCACCATCCTTCCTCATTATTATTATTATTATTATTATTTTTATTATTATTATTTATTATTATTATTATTATTATTATTATTATTATTATTATTATTATTATTATATTTCATTATTATTATTATTATTATTATTATTATTATTATTATTATTATATTATTATATTATAACGCAGACTTTTGACGAAAGTCCTCTACCATACTTGAACGTTCTGTTCAAAATATTTATTTAAAAAAAAAAAAAAAAAGAAAGAAAAGACAATGGAAATCTGATGACAGCATACGAAAAGCACTTGAAACGGCGCTTGTTTTTGTTTCTGAGACCGCTATATAAATAAAGCAGACCCAAAGTGCCGCAGCCGCATTTATGCTAGTGAAGTGTCACAGTTAACTGTGCAGTGTTGCCAGTTGTGCTTTTTTTGTAATTGCATTCTGTTGTGACCAAAGCTTAAAGTGAGACCTGGTGAAGTCAAATTTGAAGAAGAATCATGTTGATCATTCTGACGACCATATTTCTGGTTCTGGGCTGTAAGTGTTTGTTTTTTTTCACTTTCATATTTTTTTTTCCTTTTTTGTTTTGTTTTTATTGTTCTTTTCTGTTGTCTTGTTGGGTTGCTGTTGTTGTTGTTGTTGTTGTTTTTATATCTTTTTGTTGTTTTTTTTAGGTTTATTTTTTCTCGGTTTTCTTTTTTTAATCTTTCTCTCCACTGTCGTCTTGCTTTTCATTGTTTTGGCTGTTGATGTGGCATGTTTGATGACAAACTGGTCATTTTATGTCAGTGACTATCATAATCGGTGGAGGGGGGGGGAGGGCGTGAATATAAGAGAATGTAAAAAAAATATTTTAAAAAGGATGTTCTGATACTTCTTAGCAAGATGAAATAATCAACTTCTGTGCTGCTTGATTTTGAAAGCCCAGCTCAGTGGTCAGAGCACTCCGCTTTCCCCCAAGTCAAAAGTAAAGTAGCATCGAGCGTGGTTAACAATTGTATGGGTGACAGTTTGCGCGCTTTGGCTTCAGTACAGTCCCCCAGTTCACCCAGCTGTCAATGGGTACCTACCCTCTTTAGGGTCAGGGAAGGTAAAGCAGTGAGGGAGAGAAGATGGGCGCCGCCCTCAATATGCTGGCCCCTGGAGAAGCTGAGGTCTCTGATGCCTGGATCCCCAACGACTGCCTAGGTTATGGGACACCTTTACCTTTTCTCTTTCTTTTCTTTTTATCTTAGTTCTTTTAAGGTAGGATTTAAGACTGATGTGTCGTTGCCTTTCAGTGGGATTTTACAGTTTTGCTGTTGTGTTTGGGTTTTCTCTGTTTCTCCTTTTCTTCCAGACATATTCATTTCAAACCTAAGATATTCTTCATTCCCCCTCCTGTTTCGTCTCATATCTGTTTCTGCCTTCAACA
>CM060347.1:2195188-2197688 GCA_030674155.1 Stramonita haemastoma | reverse complement strand
ATTCTTCTTCTTCTTCTTTTCACAATTCTTCTTCTTCTTTTCTTCTCTTCTCAATTCTTCTTCTTCTTCTCAATCTTTTCTTCTTCCATTTTCTCTTCTCCAATTTTCTTCTTCTTCGCAATTCTTCTTCTTCGCAATTCTTCTTCTTCTTCGCAATTCTTCTTCTTCGCATTCTTCGCAATCTTCTTCTTTCGCAATTCTTCTTCTTCTTCCTCATTCTTCTTCTTCTTCGCAATTCTTCTTCTTCCTTCTTCTTCTTCCTTCTTCTTCCTTCTTCTTCTCTTCTTCTTCTTTCTTCTTCTTCTTTCTTCTCTCTTCTTCTTTCGCAATTCTTCTTCCTTCTCTTCTTCTTCACAATTTTTTCTTCTTCTCGCAATTCTTCTTGCTCTTCTTCTTCGCAATTCTTCTTCCTTCGCAATTCTTCTCTTCTTCTCTCTCTCTTCGCAATTCTTCTTCTTCTCACAAATCCTCTCTTCTTCGCAATTCTTTTTCCTTCGCAAATGTTTTGCAATTTCTTCGTAATTCCTTTTTCTTTGTGCATGTTAAATCCTGTTCCGCTTTTCGAAAGAGTTGGCCATTTTTTGCTGGTGGGAACAGATGAAAACATTTTAAAATCCACATACACACGTGGACGGGATCCGATGTAAAACAACAACAAAAAAACCAGAAAAAACACACGAGTGCTTATTCCATTATCCTCGATATAAAAGAAAAAATAAATGAATTAATAATTTTTTTTTTTAAAGAACAAGAGCAAGAAAAAGAAAACAAAAGAACACAAAAAAAGAACCAGAAGAAGAAGAAAAATTGCGAAGAAGAAGGAGGAGAGGAGGAGGAGGAGGAGGAGGAGGAGGAGGAGGAGGAGGAGGAGAGAAAAAGAAGAAGAACAAGAAGAAGAACAAGAACAAGAACAAGAAGAAGAACAAGAAGAAGAAGAAGATAATGAAAATGCATGATGACATCAACAATGATAACAGTCGTGGTTATAATGACGACAATGCGACGATGTTGATGACAACGCTGATGATAATGACCATACGAGGATGACAATGCTGGTGACCATTCTGACGATGATGACAATACTGATGAATTGATGATGATGATGATGATGATGATGATGATGATGATGATGATGATGATGATGATGATGATGATGATGATGAACTCACAATGCTGCTGCTGCTGCTGCTGCTCATGATGATGACGACGATGCTGATGATGATGCTGATGCTGCTGCTCATGATGATGATGACGATGCTGATGATGACGTGATGATGATGATGACGATGATGATGAGATGATGATGATGATGATGATGATGATGATGATGAGATGATGATGATGATGAGATGATGATGACGATGATGATGAGATGATGATGATGCTTCCTTCAGCGGGCAGGGGACTGCAGTGGGCGGAGAACCTGCGGACGCCGGCAGGAGGCGCTGTACAGCTGTGCTCGGGGCAAAACATCCAGCTCTTGTGGAACTTCACCCTGAGCCAGGGAGAGCGTCTGAAAGGTGCGTGACGTCACAATGAGTCCTTGTCTTACGTCATTGAGATCCCCTATTAACGTCATTACTGTTTGTATTATCAAGGACATGCCTTCAGCGCCTGGCTTTATCGCAGTAGTTCTTGATTAAACCATTGATGCTGGGGGCAACAGCAAAGTGAGAGGCTGTATGATCAGTGGCTTTCTTTCCCACTCGTGGAATTCTACTTTACAGCTTAGTCTTTAGTGATCGACTATGACTCTCTGACTAGGAGACTTGACTTGCACAGTCCCTATGTGCTGCAGCCCTGGGGGCTAGTTGGCCTTTGGAGAACATCTCCAACGCTGACTGTCCTTATGCCCTCTTGGCCGAGAGAGTGGGGATGTGCTGTGGGCAAGGCATCTCCATTATAATCCAATTTCTGCCCAGTTTCCGAAACAGCTTCTGCCTCCTCTGCTGTTTTGGAGGTCATCGTCGAACACGACTGACGACAAACAAACATCAACGATTTCCATGTTTATGATAAACGATTTTATTGGGGTGATCATCCTTTTTGCTTTAGGTCACTGTCCTCAGTGACATCATGGATTGTTAGAAGATGATCAGTGTCGTAATATTTGTACATGTCAGGGTGAAGGATGGACGTCGTCATCATCATTATGACGTCATGGGTGACCAGATCATCTTTATTTTCATTATTAACACGGTTGAACAGTTTCTATTGTTATGACGTCAGAAATGTCACGAAGATTAGAAGAGTGGCCTTGATCATGATCAGTGCTGTGAATGAATACAGTAACATCCGTATCGTTACGATGTCATCATTATAACTAGTC
Organism: Stramonita haemastoma; assembly: GCA_030674155.1. Taxonomy (NCBI): domain Eukaryota; kingdom Metazoa; phylum Mollusca; class Gastropoda; order Neogastropoda; family Muricidae; genus Stramonita; species Stramonita haemastoma. The sequence goes on along the minus strand of CM060347.1, from coordinate 2,195,359 downwards.
TCATCCAAAGGACTTTCGGAGGGGAGGAGGGGGGGGGGGGTCGAAGGCGTCAAGTCAGTATTGATGCTAACATCCAGTGGAGATGATGCTAGTGATCATGACCATGATCACGATGTCGACGATAGCGATAGTGGTGGTGGTGGTGGTGGGTGGTGGTGGTGGTGGTGGTGG
>CM060347.1:2160570-2182588 GCA_030674155.1 Stramonita haemastoma | reverse complement strand
CCCCCCCCCCCCCCCAAACTAAGGAAGAAAAACAACAACAAAAAGGGGGTTTTTTTGGGCGGCTGCCTCATCTTCTGTGATGTCCCTGTCCTGCTGTTCCCACGCCGCTCATTTATATCTCCCCGCCACAGCCATACCCAGATTCTTTGTGTCTCATCCTCAGGATCGGAAGTCCACAAGGAGCTGATCAATATTAGGCTGCCATGAGGCCACCAGCCAGAGGGGCCCTGCACTTCTGCTAGGTCAATTTGGTGGTGTTCAGTGGTGCCTGTTCTGAGCTAACATACGCAGGGCACCACCTACTAAGCCCTCTACTCACGACAGTATTAGCTCAGTCGCAGAGCTAATATACGCAGGACACCACCTACTAAGTGACAGGGGGAAGGGGGGGGGGGGGGGGAAGATTTGACTTCTCCCTTTTTAACTCCTCGAGGAGTCGTTGCATCAATTTTTTGCCCTTCATCAAAAAAAAAAAAAATTAAAGCAGTGTCTTAGATCGCTGAATCAAACAGAGCCTATCTCTCTCCACATTAGACGCGGAGGAAGCTGGTTGCAAAATCTCCAGTGGTGCCCCCATGGTCTACAAGACTAGACTAGGGGACAGGTGAAGGCAAAGACAGAAAACGTTCTGCATGTGTTCACATGCAGGCACCTTCATCTACTCTCACCCTAAGGATTTACACAGGACAGAGTGAGTTAGCACCCGGGGGGAAAAAATCTCCTTGAACAGAATCCAATCCAGTTTATAGCCCTGCTGACCACACAGGCCATATCAGGGCTGTCACCTCATAATATTTTAAATCTCGAAATAAAACTGTCCAACTATGTACAGATTAAAACAAGGGACATTAAACAAACTCTACTGTCCTTCATTGTATGTATATAAATATGCTGGACAAAACAGAGAGAGCGTTGAATCACGACAAACAGCGATCGTCAACTGAGCACTGCTGGCAACGGTTTCTACGACAAATGCTGTTTGTCAACAGCGCAGTAAAGAGGTTAACAATGGCTTGGGGAAAAGCGAGCACTGTGAGACCACTGAGCTGTCCTGTCCACGTTAACCCTCTTGCATTCAGACTCTCTGAACACAAACTGCCCTAGATTTCGCATTCCATCACGAAATCAGGTCAGGCACACATGCTCGCTGGCCTTTTCTTCCAAGTACATACCAGCAGCTATAATTACTTCCAGACACTCTACAGGGTTTCTCCTTCTGGCCTGATAGAGCTTTGACATGTGGTAGCAATTAGTGATGGCCACAGCGTGATGGATATCTACTGTGTGTAAATCCTGGCAAATCCCAGATTGGGACTGGGGTGGGGGGGGGTGGGGGTGTTAATTATTCAATCAGAGGGAAAAAAAAAAAAGGGTAGGCGCTGGGCTTGTGGCGACGCGCTCTCCCCGGGGAGAGAGAGCAGCCCGAATTTCACGCAGAGAAATCTGCTGTGACATAAAGTGGTATAAAATAAAAAAAATAAATAAGAATCCCCCGCAAATCCCGGATTGGGACTTGGGAGGGGGGTAATTATTCAATCCCGGCAAATCCCCGAAACTCAAATATTTTAATGAGGGTAATTGGATAAGCCACAAGCTTCTTTACACCAGGCCCTCAGAAAAAAAAAAAAAACCCAACAAAACAACCCCACAATAAGAAAGAGAAATAAACAAGCGAAACAAACGTAATGTACTCGGCAAGTAATAAACACATCAAGAACACTGTACCAAATTCAATCACATAGTTATTTACATAACCACTCAATGTGTCCAATCAATTCTAAACACTTCACTCGAAACACACACACACACATGCGCACGCACACACACACACACATTGATATAGATGCGCAATTTAAAAAAAATCAATAATCCAACTTGATATTAACCCTAGTAGCGCTGTTCCCGGATTACTCCGGAGTGACGTAGTAATGCTTTCTGGCGGCTCCCGGAATATTCCGCGATGACGTCGGTGATCGTAATTGAAGGCTTTCTTTCGCTTTCAAAGGTCATCCAATGAACGTGAAGGCCATTGTAGGGCCGCAGAAATGGGTGAAGGTCGTCCGCAGTCGCAAGCAACGAGGATTCTGATTGGTTTAGAGGTGTATTTTTTATTTTTTTTGGACGAAACGTCGATCGCCTGAAAACAAAATGGCGGCAAAGTGTTTGCGCTCGTATCACTCGAAGTATTTTTCGAGTTTTTTTGACGATATTGACGGCGATGAGGAGTTTTAGAGGCTGGATTTGGTTGAATTAAACGATAATAGAGACGATAAGGTAAGGATTGTGAAATATTTTTGAAAAACTTCGGAAAAATTGATCGCGATCGGACTGAATCGAGCGGCGCTAAGTTTTGTCCAAAGCACTTCATAGCTACCGGGCGATTTCGATGTCATACATTGTTTTACTTTATTTTAACGCAACACGGCTTCGAAATAACTGTTTTTAAGTCATTTCTATATGCTGTCGAGTACTTTGCATCACACGAAATCAAGCGATTGTCGTATTTTCGTCATAGAACACCGCCAGTTCGCACGAAATAAGAGTTCACCGCCATGACGATCGCGATCGCGTCGATCATTTCGCTGGACTTTTCCGAGTATTTGACGACCGATAAAGCCACGGAAGCTCTTTATTTTTTCAAAACTTATGTCAAGAGACAGTATTTATCGAATCATGACATTTTTGCACCGCAACAACATTGCATATCGTGTTAAAATCAATCTGGGTCACCGACATCGCAACAGTGATTGGTAGTGCACGCGCAGTTTTTAAACTTTATTTATTTTTTACATTATCATAAACACTACATGCTGCTATAAAATTTCACTCTTTTAAAAGCTTGTTATCTAAGCTTTCCAGTGATTTACAACTTTACACACTTAGTTTAGTTTTACATATCAATATCAGGAGTTGTTTGACCCCACCCTACTGCAAATCAACAATGGCTGCTGTTAATTCAGCCAGCAGCACCTAGTACCGCTGCCGTTATTACAGCGCTACTAGGGTTAATAAATTTACAAATCTACTATCAGGACTAAGAGGGTTAAAATTAAAAGCAGCAGTATGAGGAAGGATACCGTCGTGGAAGTAGAACTTGAGGAGGGGGACCATGATCTTGACCACCTCCTCAGAGTACTCGGCGAAGCCTTCCTTCAGCTCACGGGCATAGCACACCAGCATCTGACACGCCGTCGCCTTCTCCTCCAGACCCGCCGTGCGTATGCCAAAGTTTTGCTGCACACACACACACAGGACACACACACACGCACGGACAGAAACACACGTACGCATGCACAGCACACACACAGGACACACACACATGCGCACGCGCGCACATGCACACACACACACACACACACACACACACACACACACACACACACACACGCGCACGCACACACACACATGTTGATTGGTGATTGAGAGTACGCCACTGTGTGCCAGTGGAAATGGATGACAAAATTTTGACAAATCTGACAAATAAAAAACTCCTCTGAAGTCGGGTGGAGTGTGGCTGCCTATATGGCGAGGTACTTGAAAACAGTCATACACGCAAACTTCTCATTCAGTGTGCAATTTCAATCTCACAGTGATTCCCAGGTGGGATTAGCGAGTCAGAGAACACATTCCGGGTGACCCCCCCAGAGTGTTAAGCTGGGGAACAACAACAACAAATAAAAACAAATTACAAAAAAAAAAAAGAAGACAAAACTGCATACATAATGGGACCATATGTAAAAAAAAAAAAGCCAGTATTTATTCCATTATCCTCAAAATAAAAGAATAACAAAATAAATAAAATGATGACGAATCAGTCTGAGCACGCATGCAAAGATCCAGGTATATTTTACCTGCTTACAACTTGTATTTATGCACACACATATACATGTACAATTTAACACATATGTATGCAGCACACACACTCACTAAAAGCTGGCACAGTGCACGTGCGAGAGCACACAGACACAGAGGCACACATGCACGTGGCGCGCGCGAACACGCACGCGCACGCACACACATACACAAACCCTTTTCTCTCATATCTACAAATATTTACAAAGATGGGCACACCCCACAAAACACACACATACACACATTCCCCAAATCTGCACATTTCTACTGAGATGAGTGTACACAAACACATAAACACAAACACAAGCACACACTCCCCAAATCTTCACATTTTTATAGATGAGTGCACACACACACACACACACACACAACATACACACACACACACACACACACACCACACACACAGAGAAAAGGAACACACCCATACAACTACTCAAACAAAGACTTCACTCTGAGCCCTCCACATCATGCATCTAACCCTCAACCACTGAGCTACAAAAGAATATATAAATAAAAAATAAAGCTACCCAACATTAAAAAAAAGACAACACACAAACCGAATGTGACCATCGCAATCCCATTTTTCTCACCTGGTCACCGATGGTAACAAACTGCCAATCTTCATCCTCCTCCATCTCCTTCATGTCTTCACCTGTGGCATAACGAGCAAAGCGAACATCGTACATTATACACGACAACAAATAGTATTTATAAACACATTTCTAAATAGTATTTATAAACACATTTCTCACTCACAACATCTACGAACATTTACTATTACAAATACGCAAATTTTACAATTGTGTCTACACTAACTCATTCATACACTCACTCACTTGCTCTCTCTCTTTCTCTCTCATTTATTTACTCACTCACTCACTCACTCACTCACACACACACACACACACCACACTCTCTCTCACCCACTCACAGTTTCTCTCTCTCTTTCTCTCTCACACACAGTTTCTCTCTCTTGCACGCACGCATGCACACACACACACACACACTCTCTCTCTCTCACACATACACACACACTCTCTCCTCTCCACCCCCCCCCCCCCCACTCCCCCCCCCCCCCCCCACACCCACTCTCTCTCTCACTCATACATACACACACACTCTCTCTCTCTCACTCATACATACACACACTCTCTCTCTCACTCATACATACACACACACTCTCTCTCTCCACACAACCCCCCCCCCACCACCCCCCTGCCCCCCCCCCCCCCCCACACTGTTTCTCTCTCACACACACACACACTCTCTCTCTCACTCACACACACAATCTCTCTCACATATATACACACACACACTCTCTCTAACATATATACACACACACTCTCTCTCTCACACACACACCCCCACTCCCCCCCCCCCACACACACACTTTCTCTCTCACACACACATTCTCTCTCTCTCACTCACACACACACTCTCTCTCTCTCTCTCTCACTCACACACACACACACTCTCTCTCTCACTCACACACACACTCTCTCTCTCACATATATATACCCCCCCCCCTCCCTCTCACCCGCACCCCCCCCCCTACACACAGACAGTCAGACAAACTCACTGTCGATGACGGCCACTTCAGGTTTGAGGGTGGCAGCCTTCAGCACGGGCCCCATCACCATGGGCAGATACTGCTGGAAATCCTTGCCCAGGATCTTGCACATCCGCGCCCACGCCGAAATCATGTACGATATCTGACAACAACAACCACAACAACAACACCATTAATTAACCCTTTAAGTCCCAACCCAGGATTAAATCATTCCCTCCCCCACAGTGCACAAATCCCAAACTACTCAGTCAAGGGTGCTAAATTTGGCACGCCCTTTCCTTTTACTGCCGCCGCTGTAATCTAGTGGTTAGGGCGTTGGACTCGTAATCTAAAGGTTGCGGGTTCGATCCCAGCTTTCGGCTACGGCGTTGTGCCCTTGGAAAAGGCACTTTACGGCTATTTTCTCACCCCACCCAGGTGTAAAAGGGACACCAACTTTGTGTTGGGGGTTAACCCTGCCATAGACTGGCGTCCTATCCAGGGGGGAGTCTATGACTCTCAGTCGCTTTACGCCACAGAAACCGGGATAAGCACCGGCCTGATGAGCCTTAGGCTCGGGACAGACTTTAACAACAGCACACAAATCCAAAATTACTCAGTCAAGGGTGCTAAATTTGGCACGCCCTTTCCTTTTACCTAGTCCAAGTGTGGTCACTTCCTGCTATAATTAATTAGCACCAGTTGTCTCCACCTGGGACGGGATGGGATGGATTAACTAGCAGCTGAAAGTGGGGGAAACTGACAGCTGTGATCCCCCTGAATCCCGAACGGGGATTTGCCGGGATTTACACACAGTAGTTTTCCATCATGCAGTGACCTTCACTGATCGCTACCACATGCCGAAGCTCTATCAGGCCAGAGGCACAGAGCCTGTGGTGAAAGTCTGGAAGTAATTATAGCTGCTGGTATGTACTTAGAAGGAGGAAAATGCGAGCGAGCATGTGTGCCTGACCTGATTTCGTGATGGAATGCGAAATCTAAAGGCAATTTGTGTTAAGAGAATCTGATTGCAAGAGGGTTAAAACAATATGTTGGAATAGAGAGAAAGAGGACAAACGAAGACGGCCAGGTGCTAGTTACCTGTGGGTCGTCATCAGCCAGGTCCTGCTGATCCGTCTGAGTCTTCAGCAACACCTGCATCACTTCGTTACAGTCCTGACTGAACTGTAACACACAACACAGCACACACAGGTTACCACTGTATAAACTTTTAGACACACACACACACACACACACACACACACACACACACACACACACACACACACACACACACACACACACACACACACACCTGCATCACTTCGTTACAGTCCTGACTGAACTGTAACAACACAACATACACAGGTTACCAGTGTATAAACTTTTTCACACACACACACACACACACACACATAAACACACACAGGTCACCACTGTACTAACTTTCTCTCTCACACACACACACACACACACACACACACACACACACACACACACACACACACACACACACACACACAGGTCACCACTGTACTAACTTTTTCTCACACACACACACACTCTCACACACACACACACTCTCACACACACACACACTCTCTCACACACACACACACACACACACACACACACACAGGTCACCACTGTACTAACTTTTTCTCACACACACACACACACACACACACATACATAGGTCATCACTGTACAAATTTTCACACACACACACACACACACACACACACTCACACACACACATACATAGGTCATCACTGTACAAACTTTCACACACACACACCTTCTTCCCCATGAATCATCTTCCACCATTCTCTCTCTCTCTCAATTTTAATCTATATTTTAATTTTTATTAGTATCATCCTCATCCCTCTTTATATATATATATATATATATATTATATATATATATATATTATATATATATATATATATATATATATATATATATACATGACCCACCTTCTCTCTGCCGACAGCCAGCCCGATCAGACTGATGCACTCGATGGTTTTGATAGATAGACAGACAGACAGACAGCCAGCCATGTAGACAGACAGACCCACCTTCTCTCTGCCCACAGCCAGCCCGATCAGACTGATGCACTCGATGGTTTTGATAGATAGACAGACAGACAGACAGACAGACAGCCATGTAGACAGACAGACCCACCTTCTCTCTGCCCACAGCCAGCCCGATCAGACTGATGCACTCGATGGTTTTGCCGCGCAGCAGACGTAGCTCCTCTGTGGTGGCGTTCTGTATGATGTACTTCAGGCAGGGCATGAACCTGAGATAGGTTGGCACGATTCCATTAATTAATTTTTTTGTTCATTCTTGTTTTGTGTGTTGTGTTGTGTGTGTGTGTGTGTGTGTGTGTGTGTGTGGTGTGTGTGTGTTAGTGTGTGTGTGTGTGTGGTGTGGTGTGTGTGAGGTGTGTGTGTGTGTGTGTGTGTGTGTGTGTGTGTGTGTGTGTGTGATGTGTGTGTGTGTGTGTGTGGTGTGTGTGTGTTAGTGTGTGGTGTGTGTGTGTGTGTGTGTGTGTTGTGTGTGTGTGTGTGTGTGTGTGTGTGTATGTGTGTGTGTGTGTGTGTATGTGTGTGTGTGTGTGTGTATGTGTGTGTGTGTGTGTGTGTGTTGTGGATGTGTGTGTGTGTGTAGAGTTGTGTGTGGTGGCATGTGAGGTGTACGTTTGTGAGAGAGAGGAGAGAGAGAGAGAGAGAGAGAGAGAGAGAGAGAGAGAGAGAGAGAGAGAGAGAGAGAGAAGAGGAGAGAGAGAGAGAGAGAGAGTGAGTGCATGTGTTGTGTGTTTGTGTGTGGGTAAATGAGTGAGAGTGTGTGTGTGGTCTGTGTATATGTGCATGTGTTCACACAAGCGTGCACTTTTTAAAATTCATTTATAAATTTTAATTCATTGCAAAAATCATACTGAAATGTAAAAAAAGGAAATAAAACACATCTGCACATAAGCAGCATGTTCACAGCACAGAATCTTACACTCACTCACTCTCTCTCTCCTTCATACACACACACAGACACAGACACACAGACACTCACCCATTCACTTACTCTTTACCACACACACACACACTACAGACAGACACTGACTTGTCATAGTACTCGGTGAACTTGTCTTCAGCAGTGTCTGCCACAGATGCCAGGGTCACAATGACCTGCTCCAGCACCAGCTTGTTCCCCCTCTCCACATGCTGCACACACACACACAAAAAAAAACATTAAAAAAAACAAAAAACTGCAACAACTGTGCACTCACAGACATGACGGCAACAATTCTGAAAAACACTCCCCCCACCCCCCACCCCCCCCACCAACTACACCCACACTCAACCCCCTCCCCCCACCCACCCCACCACCACTCCCCTCCACTGCCCCCTCACCTCTTTGAACTTGCTGGTGAGGACCTGTTCCAGCTTGAGGATGATGGTGGGGAGGTACCCCACCAGGATGCCCTTGGGGCAGTCCTCGCTGAAGTTCACCAGGGCCGCGGCCCCGTGGGCTTGAACCCGGGGCACCGAGTCATCGTCCAGCACCGACAGCAGGCCCGGCACGATCTGGGGACCGCCATACCAACACAGTAATAATAATAACAATAATGATCATCATCATAACAATAATGATAAGAAAGCAAAATGTCTGGGTCAGAGTGTGCGACAACAGGCTAGGCACGATCTGGGGACCACACCACAGTAATAACAACAATAATGATCATCATAACAATAATGAAATCATAATAATAAGAAGAAGAAGAAGAAAGCAAAAAATGTCTGGGTCAGAGTGTGCGACAACAGGCCTGGCACAATCTGGGGACCCACCACACCACAGTAACAATAACAATAATAATGATCATCATAATCATAATCGTCATCATCATCATAATAATCATCATCATTATATGGAATCAGTGGGATCGGTGGTCTAGGTGGTAACGCGCCTGGCCTAGAAAGCAAAAAAGTCTGGGTCAGAGTGTGCGACAGCAGGCCCGGCACGATCTGGGGACCACCACACCACAGTAATAACAACAATAATAATGATCATCATAATAGTAGTGGTAGGCACCCATCAGTCTCGGAAAACTATGGAGTTGTGCTCTAGTCTTCACAGCGCAAAGCCTGGGTAAGTATGGAGGGCAAGCTGTTACCCATGCAGCAGACCCTACCTCTCCACGGAACTGGAATGATCCATTGGAAAGGCAATGACCGATACGAATGGTTCCAGTACCGTCGCAGGAGCCGCCAGAGCGTTGCCATGTACCTACAGCCCTGAGCCGCCCTGGGACTCCAACTCCCTGATTTTTCCTCAGGGATGGTGTCTAAACACGACACCTGTGTGCATGCTGGTTTGTTATAATTTTGTCATCATTTTTTTCGTCAAACAGGGAAGAAAGGGCGAGGCTGGGTACAAACCCAGAAACTCACGGTTTACATATTGGCAGGCGAACGTCTTAACCATCCTGCCACCATCCTTCCTAACAATAACAATAATGATAATCATAATAATCATCATTTATATGGAATAGGAGGTCTAGGTGGTAACGCGCCTTGCCTAGAAAGCAAAAAAGTCTGGGTCTGAGTGTGCGGTGGTTCGTACCCAGTTTGGGCCCAAAACTTTTCCCCATCCATTAGATCCCGAGTGGTGGTAGTCTGGGCGCTAGTCTTTCAGACAAGACGATAAACCGAGGTCCTGTGTGTTACACACATCATTATTTAGCGCACATAAAAAGAGCCCACGGCAACAAGAGGGTTGACCCTGGCTAAATTCTGTAGAAAAAAGTCACTCTGATAGGGAAACAAATACAGTTGCATACAGGAAAAAGAAAAAAAAAGGTAGGTGCTGCTTTTGTGTCGACGCTCTCTCCCTGGGGAGAGCAGCCCGAATTTCACGCAGAGAAATCTGCTGTGACATAAAGTGGCACAAAATATAGCGCTTAATCTTCTAAAGCAAACAAATCAAAGAATTTGCGTTCAAATCAGTCACACACATGGAACCATTCACAAATAGGTAAAAGAAAAAAAAAAGGTAAAGGTGTCCCATAACCTATGAGGTCATAGGGGAGCAAGGCATCACAGACATCAGCTTCTCTAGGGGCCAGCATGTTGAGGGCGGCACCCATCTCCTCTCCCTCGCTGCTTTACCTTCCCTGACCCTAAAGAGTGCAGGTACCCATTGACAGCTGGGTGAACTGTACTGAAGCCAAGGCACGCAAACGGTCACCCATCCAACTGGTAACCACACTCAACATAGCTTAACCCGACTGGGGGAAAGCGAGCGCTCTGAAAATATTTACAGGCCGTATCGGGGCTGTTACCTCATAAAAGTTTAAATCTCAAATTAAAACTGTGCAGCTCTACACAGATTACAACACTACGGTCCCTCCCTGTATCAATGCCCTGGTCAACCATAAGGGTCAACCCAGGACGGTTGTGTGAGAAACCACATACACCACACACAAAAACTGAGATAAAACCAGAGTCATTAAAACATTCATTGTGTTCATAGTGACTAACTATGACATCTTCACTCACTTCTCAGGCGGAAAAAGCCTGATTCTTTCAGTCAGTTAAAATAATTACAATAGCAACAACAAGCCAGTTCCTAAAAAAAAAAACCCACAAAAAACAAAAAAAAGGGTAAAGGTATCCCATAACCTAGGTAGCTGTAGAGGAGCGAGGCGTCAGAGACCTCAGCTTCTCTAGGGGCCAGCATATTGAGGGCGGCGCCCATCTTCTCTCCCTCACTGCTTTACCTTCCCTGACCCTAAAGAGTAAAAAAAACAAAAAAACAACCTAAAACAACCAAGCCGATTCCTACCTTATCATGGAACTTGCGCTGGCAGTTGGGTCCGAAGTCGGTGCAGAGCTGGCCAAAGGCGTTGCAGGCAGCATAGCGTACTCTGGGGTGCTGAGGGATCAACAGAAAGTCCAGTTCATTCACACACTACATTACAACATCACCACACTTTACATAGCTAAAAAAAAAAAGTTAAAGTCTGTCCCGAGCCTGAGGCTCATCAGGCTGGTGCTGCTTATCCCGGTTTCTATGGCGTTAAGCGACTGAGAGTCTTAGACACCCCCCTGAATAGGACACAAGTCTATTGCAGGGTTAACCCCCAACACAAGGTTTCTACCCCTTTTACACCTGGGTGGGGTGAAAAAATAGCCGTAAAGTGCCTTTTCCAAGGGCACAACGCCATAGCCGAAAGCTGGGATCGAACCCGCAACCTTTAGATTACGAGTCCAACGCCCTAACCACTAGACTACAGCGGCAGCTACACTTTACATAACTTCTAGGTAAAGGTGTCCTATCACCTATGTGATCCTTGGGGAGCAAGGAGGCATCAGAGACCTCAGCTTCTCCTGGGGCCAGTATGTTAAGGGCAGCGCCCATTTTCTCAAACAACAATAAATCCACCAACCCCCCCCCCCCCCCCCCCCCCCCCCTCCCCAATAATTAGTCTACAAGACTAAAAACAGTAAACAAACACTAAAATCCATTCTGCACAAAAACACAAAAAATGAAAATTTCACAAGAAGAGACAGACTGAGAGAGAGAGAGAGAGAGAGAGAGAGAGAGAGAGAGAGAGAGAGAGAGAGAGAGAGAAGAGAGAGAGAGAGAAAGAGAAAGAGAAAGATAAAGATAGAGAAAGAAAGAGAGAGAGAGAAAGAGAAAGACAGACAAAGACAGACAGACAGACAGACAGAGAGACTAGCAGTCCAAAAGAAAGAACTCAAGACAGTGAGAGAAGACCACCAGGGTAAAAAAACAAAACAAACAACAACAAAAATCAACAACACCACAAACAACCAAAACACACATACATAACAACACCAACAACAATAACAAAAAAGTACAACAGACAAAAATAACCCCCGCCCCTCTCCCCCCCCCAAAAAAAAAAAACACCACCCCCCTCTCCCCCCCCCCAAAAAAAAACCAATTGTGCAAACAGACAAAAGGTCAGCAGCATCGTACCGCGTCCTTGAGGTAGGGCAAAATGGCGTTGACGATTTCGTCCAGCATCAGCTCCATCTGGCTGTGACAGCCCTCACCACAGGCAGACACCGCCATCAGCGCCGCGTGCCGGTAACGCCAGTCCTCTGTATACACGACAACAACAACAACTGTATCAGTCATAACAACAAACTACATCACCGACTTCAGAGCTGTGTGTGCCGGTAACGTCAGTCCTCTGTACACAACAACAGCAACAACTGTATCAGTCATAACAACAAACTACATCACAGACTTCAGAGCTGTGTGTGCCGGTAACGCCAGTCCTCTGCGTACACAACAACAGCAACAACTGTATCAGTCATAACAACAAACTACATCACAGACTTCAGAGCTGTGTGTGCCGGTAACGCCAGTCCTCTGTACACACAACAACAGCAACAACAACTGTATCAGTCATAACGAACTACATCACAGACTTCAGAGCTGTGTGTGCCGGTAACGCCAGTCCTCTGCGTACACAACAACAGCAACAACTGTATCAGTTATAACAACAAACTACATCACAGACTTCAGAGCTGTGTGTGCCGGTAACGCCAGTCCTCTGCATACACAACAGCAACAACTGTATCAGTCATAACAACAAACTACATCACAGACTTCAGAGCTGTGTGCCGGTAATGCCAGTCCTCTGCATACACAACAACAGCAACAACAACTGTATCAGTCATAACAACAAACTACATCACCGACACAGCCATCAAAGCTGCATGCCAATAACACCAGTCCTCTACATACACTACAACTACATCAGTCATAACAAATAACATTCATATCAAACAACCTCCCCCCCCTTAAAACCCCCCCCCAGATAAAAGTAGTGTACTGACGATGCCCCAACAAGGTTTTGCCCCCCCCCCCCCCCCCCCCCCCAGACAAACCCCCTGGAGAAAATCAGAGTACTGACAATGACCCAACATGGTAGAGAGGACACGATGTGCGCAGCATGGTTTTGCCCCCCTAACAAAATACCCCCCCACCCCCACCCAAACAACCCCCCTCTCCCCTAAAACCCCATCCCCAGATAAAATCAGCAGTGTACTGACCGTGCCCCCGCATGGTAGAGATAGAAGACACGATGTGCCCCAGCATGGTTTTGCCCCCCTAACAAAATACCCCCCTAAACAACCCTTCCCTCTCCCCTAAAAACCCCTCCCCAGATAAAATCACAATGCCCCAGCATAGTGGAGATAGAGGATACGATATGCCCCAGCATGGTTTTGCCCCCCTAACAAAATACCTCCCCCCCCCCCCCCTAAAAAAAAACCCAGATAAAATCAGTGTACTGACGGTGCCCCAGCATAGTGGAGATAGAGGACACAATGTGCCCCAGCATGGTTTTGCCCCCCAGGGCACAGGCCAGTCGATCCAGGGCACTCTCTGCAGCAATGGCGTTGCTGCAACAAGAAAGAAATATTAAATGAAGAGTTGCATGATCATCCTGTGTTGATGATGATGATGGTGATGGTGATGATGATGATGATGATGATGATGATGATGATGATGATGATGATGATGATGATGATGATGATGATGATATTGTGTGTGTGTGTGTGTGTGTGTGTGTGTGTGTGTGTGTGTGTGTGTGTGTGTGTTGTGTGTGTGTGTGTGCGTGCGTGTGAGTGTGTGTGAGTGTGTGTGTTTTGTGTGTGTGTGCTTCACTATACTATACTATACTACACTTACTACACTGCACTGTGCCTACACTACACTACACTACACTGCACTGGACTGCACTATACTACACTGTGCCTACACACTCCCTCTCTCTCTTACTTGTCATGGTCCTCGTTTACTATACTGCGCTATGCTATACTACACTACACTGTACTACACTGCACTGCACTGCGCCTACACTACACTACACTGCACTGCACTGCACTATACTGCACTGTGCCTACACACTCCCTCTCTCTCTTACTTGTCATGGTCCTCGTTTACTATACTGCGCTATGCTATACTACACTACACTGCACTGCACTGCACTATACTGCACTGTGCCTACACATTCCCTCTCTCTCTTACTTGTCATGGTCCTCGTTTACTATAATGCGCTATGCTATACTACACTACACTGTACTACACTACACTGCACTGCACTGTACTGCACTATACTGCACTGTGCCTACACACTCCCTCTCTCTCTTACTTGTCATGGTCCTTGTTTACTTTATTGCGCTATGCTATACTATACTATACTACACTACACTACACTGCACTGCACTGCACTGCACTATACTGCACTGTGCCTACACATTCCCTCTCTCTCTTACTTGTCATGGTCCTCGTTTACTATACTGCGCTATGCTATACTACATTACACTGCACTACACTACACTGCACTGCACTGCACTGCACTATACTGCACTGTGCCTACACACTCCCTCTCTCTCTTACTTGTCATGGTCCTCGTTTACTATACTGCGCTATGCTATACTACACTACACTACACTGCACTGCACTGCACTATACTGCACTGTGCCTACACACTCCCTCTCTCTCTTACTTGTCATGGTCTTTGTTTACTATACTGCGCTATGCTATACTACACTACACTGTGCTACACTGCACTGCACTGTGCCTAGACTACACTGTGTACACTGCACTGCACTGTGCCTAGACTACACTGTGCTACACTGCACTGCACTGTGCCTACACACTCCCTCTCTCTCTTACTTGTCATGGTCTTTGTTTACTATACTGCGCTATGCTATACTACACTACACTGTGCTACACTGCACTGCACTGTGCCTAGACTACACTGTGCTACACTGCACTGCACTATGCCTACACACTCCCTCTCTCTCTTACTTGTCATGGTCTTCGTTTACTATACTGTGCTTTGCTATACTACACTACACTGTGCTACACTGCACTGCACTGTGCCTAGACTACACTGTGCTACACTGCACTGCACTGCACTGTGCCTAGACTACACTACACTGCACTGCACTGTGCCTACACACTCCCTCTCTCTCTTACTTGTCATGGTCCTCGTCCTCGGCTTGATCCTGAAAAGCCCAGTCCTCCTCCTCCTCCAGTTCAACCATCATGGCCAATACCTGGGGAACTGCACATGTACACACACACACACGCATGCACGCACGCACGAAACGCGCATACCCATACAAACAATGCATGTATACACACACACACGCACACACACACATGCGCAACACGCACGCATGCACACACACAATGCATACCCACACACACACGTACACACACACACACACACGTGTACACATGCACACACACACAGACATGTACACACACACACACACACACGTGTACACAGGCACGCACAAACACACACACGCCACAGGCGCGCACGACCACACACACACACACACGCGCGCACACACACAGACATACACAGTTCCTTTTGAGTTTATTGTCAGGAGTTGTCATAACAATGTGCAGTTAATCATATTTTGGTTGGTTTTTTTTTCTGTTGTTGTTGTATTCTGCTTGCTGTTTCATTTTGTTAGTTTGTTTCTCTGTTTTTAGTTTGGTTGTTTTGTTGTTGGCTTGATGAAAAAAAGCAAATTTTTTGCTTACTAAATGTACCATCTGGAAATAAAATTTTGACTTGGACACACAAGTCTGTCAACTCCTGTCAGTTCTTCCCCTTGACTAGCTACAGCCAGTGATCCATGACTATCTTTCAGAAATTATACGAGTCCCAGGGTTTTGTTGTTGTTGTTGTTTACTTTTTAACAAAAAATCAAAAACAAAATCTTCATAGTACACTGACCAAGTAAAAAGGTAACTGACACCTGAGATACAACCTTTTGCTCCATTACTGCACATATGAATAGCAAGTTAACACTGGCAACTGGGAAAAAATAAAATGAAAAAAAAAAAAAAAAAAAAAAAATTTTTAAACCCAAAACACTGGCGAATGGTCATTTCTAAAGGATGACCAAAAAAAACAAAAAAACAAAACAAAAAAAAGACAGAGAGAGAATAACTCCAGAAAAAGTTGACAAGACATTCAAGATTTCATTCGCCTTTGACCCCTCTTGGGGCATGGAGGATTTCAAACAAAATCAACTGAAACATATATAATTTGCATTAACAGAATACGTTCATACACAGAATTTCACAGAAATAAAAAATAAAGTCAACCTTTTCATTAATGTCATGCAACTTTACTCTTAAGTATGAATTTGCTAAGTTTTAATAACATATTTTTATCAGAAGAGAACAAATTACAAAATGTGAACACGGATCTTGGATACAAATATTCATGAGGTAGGACGTTCTTCCAAAGCTCAGAAAACTTTGGACATTCCATTATGAAGTGAAACTCATCTCCTATCGTTTTCATGTTACATTGTTTACAAAGACGATTTTCGCGCGGAATGCCGTTGACTCGTCCTGTTTCAATCGGTAATCCTCAACGCTGACGACAGCAGCACCAAGAGCAGCATTCAGCATTCACTCACTCACTCCTTCGGATGAGACTTTAAACCCGAGGCCCCGTGTGCGAACGCACGCATAACATCTTGCGCACACGTTAAATCCTGTTCCGCTTTTCGTAAGAGTAGGCCATCGTGCGCCAGTGGGAACAGATGACATTTACAAAACTGCATACACACAGGGACTGGACGTAAAAAAAAGCACAACAAGAGTGCTCATTCCGTTATCCTCGATATAAAAGAATAAATCAAATAAAATTAAATCAAATCCTCCCTTACCCAGCACAGGAATGTATCTGTGGTACTTGCGCACCATGGCGGGTGCGGTCTCTGACATGGTCACGATCACCTCCAGCCCCAACTGTCGCCACGAATCCTCCAGCTCTGTGTTCGGAATCACCTGCAAACCAGGGAACCTTGGTTTTATGCGTCGTTTTTTATCGTCGTCTATATTATAGCATCTTTGTTGACTTGAGTTAAAGTGTTTGGTTATCAACAACAAAAAAAAGCTGATAATTTTTTTTTTAAATGTGAACATGTAAAAATATAGTACCAAGAAAACAAAGCACACAACCCCCCCAAAAAAAAGAACCCCCCCCCCCCTCCCCAAAAAAGGACTTGGGCTTCATTCTATGTAAACAATTCAATATGGCCACCATAACGATTTTCCATTTCCAATAAATTTTTTTTTTGGACAACAGACACAAGAGTTCTGTTTTCACAGAAATGCTTTATAACCCCCACAATCTTTAAATTTGCACAGAATAACTAGCATACAGCAAAACAACTTTAACACTGAAACAAAACAAACAAACAAAAAAACACCAAAAAAGCACACACACACTCCAAACAAACAAACAACAAAAAAAACCCCAAATCACAATTTCACCAACATGCACTCCCACCCTGGGTATAATAACTTTACTTGCAGATGCATTTAAAAAAAAAATTACCTTCAAGCTAAGATCGAAAATGCTCTCCAGGGCCGGGCGTAGAAACTTGGGGATGTTTTCGGCCAGCTCTATCAAACATTTCAGCACACTGTCATCCTCCGCACTCTGCACACTGTCCGATATGCCCTGTAACAGTTTGAAAAAACAAAACATGACTTCCTCTTCTTGTTGCGGAGGTTGTATTAGAGTCCCGGCGTAAATACTCCAATTTAGGGACTGTGGCAGTTGGTCATCCCACCTCGGTGCCTTGGGCCACCCCCAAAAATAGCACAATTCTATAAAATGATGGATATGTGTGTTGTGGATACATATATTTGTGAGGCAGAACATTTCTAAAGTTCAAAAAACACCCAGACAATCCATCGTACCTACAAGCACACCAAAAACTTTGTAACCCATACACATATCACACATAACAACCACCACCACAGCAGTAACGAACGCAATAGCAGACACAGACACCACATATAACACAAAACAACCACAACAGACATGACAGACATATCACACACAACACATTCCCCCCAAAAGTTCTTCGGATGAGACTATAAATCGAGGCCCCGTGTGCGAACCCACGCAGACCATCTTGCGCACACGTTAATCCTGTTCCGCTTTTCTTAAGAGTAGGCCGTCATGTACCGGTGGGAACAGATGACATTTACAAAACTGCATACACACGGGGACTGGATGTAAAAAAGCACAAGAGTGCTTATTCCACTATCTTCAATATAAAAGAATAAAATAAAATTAATAAATAACACAAAACCACCACCATGGACATGACAGACATATCACTCACACACACCACATCCTGTACCTGAATCATGGCGGGCAGAAGTTCTCGGAGGTGTTGCTGTACATGCGTCTCCTTGTCGTTGTTGGTCAGGAAAGCTGTGGTAGCTTTCACCGCTTCGTTCACCACCTGTCAACACCCCCCCAAAAAATAATAAATAAAATTAGTTAGTTAAAGTCTGTCCCGAGCCTAAGGCTCATCAGGCCGGTGCTTATCTCGGTTTCTGTGACGTTAAGCGACTGAGAGTCATAGACTCCCCCCTGGATAGGACGCCAGTCTATCGCAGGGTTTACACCTGGGTGGGGTGAGAAAATAGCCATAAAGTGCTTTTTCCAAGGGCACAACGCCATAGCCGAAAGCTGGGATCAAACCCGCAACCTTTAGATTACGAGTCCAACGCCCTAACCACTAGACTACAGCAGCGGCTAATAAATAAAATAAAATTTGAAAAAAAAAAAAAAAAAAAAATAAACCTGTCAACACCCCTTCCATTAACCCTCTTAGTCCTGACCCGGGATTAAACTCACCCCCCCCACCCTTCCTCGAATCCCGACCCACGATTTACACACAGTAGTTTTCCATTAACCCTCCTGTATTCAAAATCTCTAAACACAAATTGCCCCTAGATTTCACATTCCATCACAAAATCAGGTCAGGCACACATGCTCGCTCGCCTTTTCCTCCTCCTACGTACAAAACAGCAGCTATAATTACTTCCAGACTCACAGCAGGCTCTGTGCATCTGGCCTGATAGTGATGGTCACAGCGTGATGGAAAACTACTGTGTGTAAATCCAGCAAATCCTGGTTCGGGATTCAGGAGAGGGAATATTCAATCCCGGCTAAGGTATCATAATCAATCAAAATCTCAAAAATGGTAACACACATTACCACACACACACACACACACACACACACACACACACACTGTGTACACATACACACACTGCACACACACACACACTTTACACACACATTGCACAGAACGTACCAACGGTGATGTTCTCAGCTGCAGTGACTGTACACACACACACTGTACACACACACACACTGTACACACACATACACACTGTGCACACACACAGACACACACACACAGTACACACACACACACCCACACTATACAAACACACACACATACACACACACACACACACACACACAGAACGTACCGAAGGCGCTGTTCTCAGCTGCAGTGACTGTCCCAGCATCTGTTTGATCACATCCAGATAGTGGGTCTGCTGGTTGCCGAAAATGCCGGGAAACACCCTGTCACCACACACAACACACACGTTTAATAATAATAATAATACATGGAATTTATATAGCGCTACATCTTGTAAAAACAAATCAAAGCGCTTGCATTCGACCTATACAACACACAATCAATCAATAACCACTTATAGCTTTAGCAAATTCGAATGGACACACACACGCACACGCACACGCACCGCGCACACACACACGCGTTTACAGTCTCATCCAAAGGACTGGGGGATGCCAGGGGCCTGTCAGTATACATAATATCACCTGGAAATTCTGTGCTTGGAATTGCTTCTTTTTTTTATCCTCTCTTTCTTTTTGCCTTGTTCCTTTTCTTTATGTCCCCTGTCACACACACACACACACACACACAAGAACACACACACACACAAGCACACACACACACACACACACAAGCACACCAGCACATACACACACACACACTCACACACATACAAGCACACACACACACACACACACACACAAGCACACCAGCACATACACACACACAAACACACACAATGCGCACAGAGAATGGATCTAACAAAAATAAAACTTTGAGTGCTTATTCCTTTATCCTCAAAATAAAACAATATAAAAATTTTTTTAAAAAAACAAAAACACCACCACCACTAAATCATCTGAATACATACGTGAAGATATGCAGGGCACTCTCCATCAGGGCTGGGTTTCCAGAGCTGGCCATCTCAAACATGAACTTCAGCACATCCTGCCATTTGTTGGCACCATCATCGTCTGCATCAACACACACACACCATGATAATGCTCATAATCATAACAATGGAAAAAAAAAAAAAAAAAAAAAAAAAAAAAAGACAACCATCATCATCATCTGCACCAACACAACACACCATAATGCTTGAAATCACAACAATGGAAAAAAAAAGAAAAAAAGACAACCATCATCATCATTTACATAAACACACCATAATGCTTGAAATCACAATGGAAAAAAAAAAAAAAAAAAAAAAGACAACCATCATCATCTGCACCAACACACACACCATAATGCTTGAAATCACAATGGGGAAAAAAAAAAAAAAAAAAAAGACAACCATCATCATCTGCACCAACATACACACCATAATAATGTTCACAATCACAACAATGGGGAAAAAAAAAAAAGAAAAAAAAAGACAACCATCATCATCATCTGCACCAACACACCATAATGCTCATAATCACAACAATGTAAAAAAGAAAAAGAAAAAAAAAGACAACCATCATCATCTGCACCAACACACACACCATAATGCTTGAAATCACAATGAAATAAAAAGAACCAAAAAAGGTAAAGACCAAACGACAACTAAAAGAGAGGGAGGAGAGCGGATGATAAACTTTCTGCGGCTTTTCTAGGAACATGACTCCTGGGCTAAAAACTGTACGACAATTAAAAAAAAAAAATTAAACAGTGCTGAAAAAAAAAGGATTCATTACATTAGGTTACTCCTGAGGATTCATTACATTAGGTTACTCCTAAGGTGAATCTGAAAATATGAACATTTGTACGTACTTGAACATGCCTCACATTTTACATAGTTTGTAAGTGAGAACATACCCTTTCACACACATGATCCAAAGCACACACTCACACACCCAAACTCTCACTCACAAACCCTCTTCCCCCCCCCTCTCTCTCTCACACACACACAAACACACACACACCTTGCGCACACGTTAAATCCTGTTCTGCTTTTCGTAAGAGTAGGCCATTGTGTGCCAGTGGGAACAGATGACAATATTTACACAAGTGCATACACACGGGGACTGGATGAAAAAAAAGCACACGAGTGCTTCTTCCATTATCCTCAAAATAAAAATAAATTTAAAAAAATTAATAATAACAACACACACTGTATACATACACTGTACACACACACACAAACTCTCAGACTCACACACACACACACAAACACACACACACACTCACTCTCTCTGTCACACACACACAAACACACACACACACACACAAACTCTCACACTCACTCACACACACACACACTCACACTCTCTCTCTCTGTCACACACACACACACACACACACACTCTTTCTCTCTCTGTGTCACACACACACACACTCTGTCTCTCCCTGTGTCTCTCTCTATCTGTTTGTCTCT
>CM060347.1:2157528-2160470 GCA_030674155.1 Stramonita haemastoma | reverse complement strand
TCAATCAATCAAATTTTTATTTCCAGATGGTACATGTGTGTGTGTGTGTGTGTGTGTGTGCGTGCGTGCGTGTGTGTGTGTGTGCGTGTGTGTGTGTGTGTGTGTGTGCGCGCGTGCGTGCGTGTGTGCGTGCGTGCGTGCGTGCGTGTGATGTAGGCTATTGTCGCTTTTAAGATATTGTGTTACTTTTTTTTTAATCGGTATTGTTTAACAAATGCATGTGGTGTACTTGTCATTGTAAAATGCCACTCATCATTTCTCAAATTGAAACATTAATTTAAAGTATTCTTGAGTCCTGTACTATTCTCTGTAAAAACAGTCTTGGCCAGTCCAGATGTTCGTGTGATATGCCTGTACCAACTTTAGGATAATAGGGTTTGGGGTTAGGTTTTTTGTGAGTGTGTGTTGTTGTTTTTTTTACTAGACATGCCCAAAACTGTGGATGGTGAACTGCGCGTGACCATGGACGAGGAAGCAGTGCGTAACGTCACATCCGGTGAGTGGCACGTGCAGTTGTCCTGTGGCAATTTCTCGGACCGTGGTCACCCGCCTGTGGATGTCCTCTGGACGGTAAGTAGGCTTCGGTTTCAGGGCCCGAAGGGGCGTGTAGTGATGTAGGTAGGCAGTCTTTTCCTTGTTGGACGTCCGTTTTTTCTGATTTATTTTAATTTAACAATAATAATAACGATGATGATGATGATGATGATGATGATGATGATGATGATGATGATGATGATGATGATGATGATGATAATGATGATGGTGATGATGATGACTTCTTCTTCTTCTTCTTCTTCTTCTTCTTCTTCTTCTTCTTCTTCTATCCCATAGTCTGTTTAGACCGTAGGGGCGCCACGGAAGACCTCGCAATCAGCTCTCTCCATTTCCCTCTGTCCTCGGCCTTTCTCAGGGTGTCACTCAGCCTGAGGCCCGTCCACTCTCCCACGGTGTCCTTCCATCTCTTTCTCTGCCTGCCTCTCCTTCTCCCGCCTTGCACAGTTCCTTGCAGAATCGTCTTGGCAAGCCCTGTTGATCTTGCGACGTGCCCATACCACTTCAGTTTGCGTTTTTTGACTGTGGTCAGGAGATCTTCAAAGGGCCCGATGGCTTGACCGATTCTGATTCTCACTTTCTCGTTAGAAATGTGGTCTTTGTAAGAGATGCCAAGGAGTCTGCGAAAGCATCTCATCTCTGTGGCCTGTATTCTCCTCTCCAGATCTGCTGCGAGGGTCCGTGACTCACAAGCATTCAGGAATATTGAGATGACCAGAGTGCGCATCAACCTGATCTTTGAGCTGAGCGAGATGTTCCTGTTCTTCCAGATGGTCTTCAATTTTGTCAGTGCTGTAACTGTCTGTGCAATCCTTGCAAGTATTTCAGGCTTGAATCCCTTTTGTCTGTTACAATTGCTCCCAGATACTTGAAGCTTTGTACCGTTTCCAAATTCTGACCACCGACCCTGATGTTGGTGTTGATGCCGTTAATGTTGTTGGTCATCAGCTTGGTCTTCTGCGCACTGATCTCCATGCCATAGGCTGTTGACGTCTTGTCGAGGCGTTCCACTAACCTAACTCTTCTTCTTTCTCTGCCAGTCCATCGATGTCATCAGCAAAACGCAAGTTGGTAATTGTTCTGCCTTCAATACCGACTGTTCCTTCATGATTTTCCAGTGCATCAGTCATGAGTCTCTCAAGGAAGATGTTAAAGAGAGTAGGTGAGAGCAAGCAGCCTTGTCTGACGCCGACCGTCGTCCTGAACTAATCCCCTATGCCACCATTGAAATAGGCTGCGCTAGTGGCCTTGTTGTAGAGCTCCTCAATGACTCTGATCATGTTGGCATTGATGTTGTACAGCCTCATGGTAGCCTACAGAGCTGCATGCCATACCCTGTCAAAGGCCTGTTTGAAATCCACAAAAACATGGTAAAGGTCTTGCTGATGCTGAAGTACTTCTCGCATAGTATTCTTAGATTAAAAATCTGCTTTGTTTTACTTCATCCTGCCCTGAAGCCTGCCTGTTCTTCAGCAATGATCGTCTCTGCTTGTGGCTTCAGTCGATTCAGTAGGATCTTCAGCATGACTTTGCTTGGATGACATATCAACCTGATTGTGCGATAGTTCTGGCATTGTTGTAGGTTGCCTTTCTTGGGAAGGGTGATGATTAGTGATTGTGTCCGTGGTGTAGGCCAGTCTCCTGTTTGCCAGATCTTGTTGCAGATTATCAGTAGGGTGTTTATCATGGCTCTCCCCCCATGCTTGGACCAGTTCTGCCAGGATGTTGTCTATTCCTGCTGATTTCCTCTTCTTCATCAATTTCACAGCTACTTCCACCTCTTCCCAAAGGATGGGGTAGTTGTCAGTGTCTGTCGGTGGTGGGACATTCAGTACCTCTGGATCTCCTGAGGTTTTGTGGTTATACAGGTCTGCGCGATATTCTGTCCATCTCTTTAGAATGTCCTGGTCTTCTGTTAAGATCTTTCCATTTTTGTCTTGTATGGTGCTGGTTTTCCCCTGTTTTGTACCTGTCAGGTCTTTTACTAGCTGGTACGCTTTATTGCTGTTGTTCTTGTTCAGATTTTCTTCAATGTCCTGGCACTTCTTTTCAATCCAGGTTTCTGCTGCCTCTTTCATGCTTGTTCTAATTTCTTTGTTGATTGCCTTATACTACCTCGCTCCTTCTATCTCGTTCTTCTTTTTCTTCAGTTCTCTTTGTTTGTCACACTGGTGAAGGATGTTGGCTGTGACCCAGGGCTGCTTCATTCGTCATTGCCTGCCAAGAATCTTATTGGCTGTATTAGTTACTGCCCTGTTAAAGGTGTCGACAAACTTGTCAATTTCTGTGTCATCTGTGTCAATGATGATGATGATGATGATGATGATGATGATGCTGCTGCTGCTGCTGCTGCTGCTGCTGCTGCTGCTGCTGCTGCTGCTGCTGCTGCT
>CM060347.1:2132528-2147528 GCA_030674155.1 Stramonita haemastoma | reverse complement strand
GTTGAGAAATGACATCATCACCGCCTTCAGCTTGCTTATAAATAATTCTGTTTTCTGTGTTCATACTGAGGTCATGCAGTTTCCAGACTTTTCCACGAGATTCTAGAATGTTCAGCAGTATTCTCATAAGCTATGAAAGTATCCCAAAATATTCTACTCTTTTCTAAGAGGTTCTAAAAGTTTCCCAGATTGTTCTAAACAAAACAACAACAACAACAAAAAAGTTCTCAAAGTTTTCCAAACTGTTGTTGAATATTCTACAAATTCCTGAACTTCCCCGAATTGTATACAGTAGTACTAGAGAGATTGCCGCCGCTGTAGTCTAGTGGTTAGGGCGTTGGACTCGTAATCTAAAGGTTGCGGGTTCGATCCCAGCTTTCGGCTATGGCGTTGTGCCCTTGGAAAAGACACTTTACGGCTATTTTCTCACCCCACCCAGGCGTAAAAGGGGTACCAACTTTGTGTTGGGGGTTAACCCTGCGATAGACTGGCGTCCTATCCAGGGGGGAGTCTATGACTCTCAGTCGCTTAACGCCACAGAAGCCGGGATAAGCACCGGCCTGATGAGCCTTAGGCTCGGGACAGACTTTAACTTTATATATATATATATATATATATATATATATATATATATATATATATATATATATATTATATATATATATATATAATTTATATATATATATATATATATATATATTATATATATATATGTATATATATATATATGTATATGGGCTGCAGCCTCAACCAGCCAACGACTTATGATATATACATATATATATATATATTTCTCAATCATATATGTATATGTGTGTGTGTATCTTTTTTTTTCTTTTTCGCTGGGATCTTTTATACAAACCAAGCCCAAACCTTTTAAAAACCAAGTAGGAAAAGGAGTAGAAAGGAAGTTATGATATTGAGAGATGGTGACGTGATTCGGCTCGTGATCAACCAATAGAATCACAGATACAGCTGTCAGTTCCCCCCCCCCCCCCCCACTTTCAGCTGCTCTCAGCTGCTATCCTTTCCACCCCACCCACCCTCCCATCCCATCCCATCCCATCCCATCCCAGCTGGTACTATTTACAGCAGTAAACTGACCACATACCTGGACTAGGTAAAAGGAAGGAGCGTGCTAATTGTAGCACTGGGCCTTGGACCCTATGTCTGAGTTGAGCGGAATTTGCCCAGGGTGTCTGTCTGTCTGTCTGTTTGTCTGTCTGTTTGTCGGTGCTACTGGTTCACAAGCTTTGTCGACAGATTTTTTTTTTTTTTTTTTTTTTGTAGAAATTGAAACTTGCTTCTTTTTTCTTTTTTTCTTTTTTTTTTTCTTTTTTTTTTTTTTTTGGGGGGGGGGGCTGGGGGGTTGGAGTTACTGCAATGTAAATACTGACTTTTGATTGTTTGAGAAGAATAAAAGAAGATCAAACTTGGATTCATGAGTCAGCTTGTTGCCTTCTGTGTGGATGTGATTCAGGGGAGAGAAGCTCTTGGCGTTTGATTGATTTGATTTGATTTATTCTTTCATATGCAGGATAATGGAATAAGCGCTCTTGTGCTTTTTTACGTCCAGTCCCCGTGTGTATGCAGTTGTGTGAATGTCATCTGTTCCCACCAGCACACAATGGCCTACTCTTACGAAAAGCGGAACAGGATTTAACGTGTGCGCAAGATGTTCTGCGTGCGTTCGCACACGGGGCCTCGGTTTAAAGTCTCATCCGAAGGACTTTTGGGGAGAGTGGAGTCAGCACTGATGTTAACTCCAGGAGAAAAATTTCCTCGACCGGACTCGAACCCGTGTTGTCAAATTGCCAGCGTAATGTTCTGACCACAAGGCTATCCGTCCCCCGTTTCAGTCAGTCAGCGTTTCTAAACCCACTGAAATGTTTGCAAAACAAGGGGTCTGTTCCTAAAAGAACTACGTCACAATCTGGGTACCACCAACACTTGGCATCTCAGTCAGCCTTGTACACTCATTGGCAGAGATATCTTCCAAAATAAAGATGTCTTTTTTTCCCCTCTACCTCTCACCGTTATCTCCCCGGAGAGAGCGCGTCGCCACAAGAGCAGCGCCACCCTTTTTTTTTTCTTTCTTTTCCCGTCTGCAGCTGTATTTGCTTCCCTATCAGAGTGGCTTTCTTTTGCGCAATTTTGCCAGGGACAGCCATCTTCTTGCCGTGGGTTCTTTTACGTGCGCTAAAGAATGATGTGCAACACACGGGACCTCGGTTTATCGTCTCATCCGAAAGACTAGCACCCAGTTCACCACTCATGGTCTAATGGATGTGGGGGGGGGGGGGAGTTTAAGGCCCAAACGGGATTCGAACCACCGTTCACTTCGCCCTGGACTTTTCGCTTTCTAGACAGGCGCGTTACCTCTAGACCTCTGGTCCACTAAAATGTCGAAGACTTCAAATATCTAGGCACAGGCAAAGCAATCATGGATCATGAACCAAAAACATAAAAACAAGAATAAGTGTGGCACCAGCCGCCATGGCGCAGTGGTTAGCGCCTTGGATTTCGGACTGGAAGGTCGCGGGTTCGAATCCCATTCAAGTCATAGGGACTTTTCTGACTCTGACCGACTCCTACACAGAGTGAGTGTGCTGTGGGCTCCCTGGGAAGGGTGGGACCACACAGTCAAGTTTCATCCAATTTATGGATGCGAGTTTTGAGAGTGTTGCTTAAATTACCTGACCAGCACTGCAGGTGTCTGTATCTCTCTGGCCCAGTTGACGCCGGGATATATTATGATAGTAAGCGCAGAGTACAACCCTGTCAAGCAGTCTCAAAGCACATGCATTTTCATAGCAGCATCGTTATATCACCATCACAACCATTGATCATCATCATGAGTTTGTGTCAAAGCCTTTGGGGTTGGAGGTTCACGGATGGACGGTCGTTGGAGGGACGTTGTGGTGGTCGCCACCTCGGGTGGGCAACTTATTCAGTCTGGCTCCGCGACTGAGCTAATACTGTCGTAACTATGGGGCTTAGTAGGTGGTGTCTTGCGTATGTTAGCTCAGAACAGGCACCACTGAACACAACCAAAGTGACTCAGCAGCAGTGCAGGGCCCCTCTGGCTGGTGGCCCCACGGCGGCCTGACATTGATGGGCTCCCTGTGGACTTCCGAGTCTGGGGATAAGACACAACGAATCTGGGTATGGCTGTGGCGGGGAGATTGAGATGAGCGGCGTGGGAACAGCAGTACGGGGACGTCACTGAAGAAGAGGTAGCCAAACACACACAAAAATAAGAAAAGAATAAACTTGGTTAAAAGCAGAATGATCTAACTAAACAACATCTGCAAAGATCACAACATTCTCTTTTTTTTAGGTAAAGGTGTCCCATAACCTATGTCGTCTTAGGAGAGCGAGGGCGTCAGAGACCTCAGTTTCTCTAGGAGCCAGCATATTGAGGGCGGCGCCCATCTCCTCTCCTTCGCTGCTTTACCTTCCCTGACCTTAAAGAGGGCAGGTGCCCATTGACAGCTGGGTGAACTGGGGGGACTGTACTGAAGCCAAGGTGCGCAAACAATCACCCATCCACTTGGTAACCATTTTCGATGCTGCTTATTAACCTTAGCTTAGGGATAGCGAGTGCTCTGACCACTGAGCTATCCCTTCCCCTGCATTCATTCCGTCCCAGCATTCATTGCCAGCTGAAAATGAAAACATCGAAACGTGCAGTATGGCCCGTCATGCTGCATGGCTGTAACGGCATGGATTAGTGGTCAGAACATTGCGCTCGCAATTTGACGACACGGGTTCGATTCCCGTTCGAGGAGATTTTTCCCATGGAGTTAACATCATTGCTGACTCTACTCTCCCCAAAAGTCCTTCGCATGAGACTATAAACCGAGGCCCCGTGTGCGAACGCACGCAGAACATCTTGCGCACACGTTAAATCCTGTTCCGCTTTTCAAAAGAGTAGGCCATTGTGTGCCGGTGGAAACAGATGGCAAAATTTCCAAACTCTGCATACACATAGGGACTAGATTTTATAAAAAAAAAAATAAAAAAAAAGCACACGAGTGCTTATTCCATTATCCTCGATATAAAAGATTGAATAAATACAATAAAATAAATCTTTTGCGTTATTTTCACTGGGAAAAAAATGTAAGCAATGCAAAGCAAACAAAATGTATTAACAGGCAAGAAACAAGGATACACGGTCAAGAAGGAGACAAACCAAAACTCGCCCCATAATCTCAACGCAAGTTACAAAACAAACAAACAAACAACAACAAACAAAAGAGAACCGCGGAATTAAGAAGAGAGAGAACTAGTGCACCGTCTATTAGTTTTTTAGAAGTTGTTTCCCTTAGACTGTAATATTGTTCAGCGAGGCTACCGCGTTAGCCAATGGTGATCATTACTTCTTTTTTTTTTTATTCTTTTAAATAGAGGATAATAGAATAAACACTTATGTGCTTATTTTTTTACATCAAGTCCCCGTGTGTCTGCAGTTTTGTAAATTTTGTCATCTGTTCCTTTGATTTTCGTTGTGTGGGGCAAAATCAACAGTAGGCTCATTTATTTATTTATTCCTTTATATCGATGATAATGATAACAGCCACGACCAACATTTGTGATGACAATGACAATAATTTCGTCGACAGTCATGACGATGATCATGGCGCACGGGGGACGGGATCGCGTGGTGGTGAGAGTGATGCGCTTGTGATCTGCTGACCCCAGTCTCGAATCTCGTTCAAGAGGATTTTTCCTTTGGAATTAACATCAGTCCCGACTCCATTCCCCCCTAAAAAGTCCGGATGAGACTATAAACCGAGGCCCCATGCACGAACACACGCAGGACATCTTGCGTACGTGTTAAAACCCGTTCCGCTTTTTGAAAAAGTAGGCCATTGTGTGCCGGTCGGACCACCAGCCTCCCCTGACCTTGTCATTTATTTATTTATTTATTTATTTATTTATTCTTTTATATCGAGGATAATGGAATGGGCACTTGTGTGCTTTATTACATCCAGTCCCCGTGTGTATGCAATTTTGTAAATCTTGTCATCTGTTCCCACCGGCATATTATGGCCTACTCTTACAAAAAGCGGTATAGGATTTTAACGTGCACGCAAGATGTTCTGCGTGGGTTCGCACACGAGGCCTCGATTTATAGTCTCATCCGAAGGACTTCCGGGGGGAGTGGGAGTTGGAATCAGCACTGATGTTAACTCCAAGGGGGAGGGGGGAGGGAAGAATCCCCTCGAACAGGAATCGAACCCGGGTCGTCAAGTTGCGAGCGCAATGTTCTGATCACTAGGCTATCTCCGTCTCTCTATCTTGGATCCTATGTTTTGAAATAAAAGTGACATTGAATATGTTTTTTTCCTAGCGGTTTAGATAGGACTGATAGTATGATATAGGTCTATAGTTAGCCTAAAGAGACACGTAACCTCAAGACATACGTAACCTCAAGACACGCATTTCAATATTAAGATTTTTGCCTTCTGTTTCCATCTCCTATCTGTCCCTGTCTTCAACATCTGAAATCCCCTTCACTGTGCCAAAGTGTATAATCTTTATTTGTGTGTGTGTGTGTGTGTGTGTGTGTGTGTGTGTGCGTGCGTGCGTGCGTGCGTGCGTGCGTGCGTGCGTGCGTGCGTGCGTGCGTAAGTGTGTGTACATTCCAAATCGCTATTTTCTAAAACTTTTAACTGTTATTGATTGCTTGTGTGTTGTATCGGTCGAATGCAAGCGCTTTGATTATTTTTGCAAGATATAACGCTATATAGTAGTAGTAGTAGTAGTAGTAGTAGTAGTAGTAGTAGTAGTAGTAGTAGTAGTAGTAGAAGTAGTATAGTAGTAGTAGTAGTAGTAGTAGTAGTAGTAGTAGTAGTAGTAGTAGTATATAATGGCTGGGTCTCCCGATTTCTATAGAGGTAGTATTACTTTTGCCTGTTTGAGCTTCAAGGGGGAATACATCTTGTGGATACACACGTTGAATAAGTACGTTCTAGCATGATATATGCATTGATTTTTTTTTTTGTAATTCGCTATCTATTTTATCAAGTTCTCGATCCTGACTATTTTAACTTGAGTAAGCTGTTAAAAACTTGTGTTACTGTTATTTAGGGTTTGACCAACTCCGAAAAAATGCTTTTTGATGACCAGCAATGCTTTCATTCTCTCTCCTCGTTTGTCTTTGATCTGTCACTAGGCCTAGGTATTGTTGATTCCCCAGTGTTTGCAAAGTGAAAGTTGGGGTGTTGTGTGGTTTGTGTGTGTGTGTGTGTGTGTGTGTGTGTGTGTGTGTGTGTGTGTGTGTGTGTGTGTGTGTGTGTGTGTGTGCTGTGTCTGTGTCTGTGTCTGTGTCTGTCTGTGTCTGTGTCTGTGTGTGTGTGTGTGTGTGTGTGTGTGTGTGTGTTGTGGTGTGGTGTGTGTGTGTGTGGTGTGTGTGTGTGTGTGTGTGTTTTTTTTGTTGGGTTCTTTTGGTTGTTTTGTTGTTTGTTTGTTGTTGTTTTGTTTTTGTTTTGTTTTTTGTGGGGGGTTTTTTGGGGTTTTTTTTGTTGTTGTTTTTTGGGGGGGATTTGCAAAGTGAAAGTTAAGGTTTTCTGCTGACATCTAGTGTGTCAAAGTCAATTTACTTTTTTTTTTCCAGATGGTACATTGAGTAAGTAATCAATTTGCTTTATTTCATCAAGCCATCTATCTAGTAAAAAAAAAAAAAAAAATTAAATAAAAACAAACAAAAAAACCCCAAACAAACAAACAACAACAACAACAGCAGCAGCAACAACAACAACAACAACAACAACAACATCAAAAAAAAAACACTTATTGAAAAAAACAACAGACAAACTAACAAAAATGAAGCAGCAAGCAAACAAGCAGAGTACAACCAAGAAAACCCCACCTAAAAAAATATTTAGCTACAACATTGTTACAACGCATAACAACAAAATAAACTGAGAAGGAACTACATGAAATATAATGATAATAAAAAAAATAACAATGATATTAACAACAACAATACTATTAATGGTAATGTGTGTGTTGTTGTTGTTGTTGTTGTTGTTGTTGTTGTTTTGTCTTCAATTTAAAGTCTGTTCACTCTAAGTGATATTAGACGGTGTGCGTGCATCTACGTGCGTGCGAGCGTGTGTGTGTGTGTTTTTTTTTAAATTATTATTCTTTTATATCGAGGATAATGGAATAAGCAATCATATGCTTTTTTACAGCCAGTCCCCGTATGTATGCAGCTTTGTAAATGTCATCTGTTCCCAGATATGTGTGTGTGTGTGTGTGCGCGCACGCGCGCGAGTATTGTGTGTGTGTGTGTGTGTGTGTGTGTGTGTGTGTGTGTGTGTGTGTTGTGTGTGTGTGTGTGTGTGTGTGCAAGCGTGCGTGCGTGCGCGCGTGTGTGCGTGCGTGTGGTGTGTGTATGTGCAAGCATGCGTGCGTGCGTGCGTGTGGGTGGTGGTGTGTGTGTGTGTGTGTGTGTGTGTGTGTGTGTGTGTGTTGTTGGTGTGTTGTGTGTGTTGTGAATCACTTTACTGGTAGAAACAAATATGGAATGACATTTTGAAATGCTATTTTGCGGTGAATTAGTAGTACACGGAATGTGCATTGAAGTTGTATTCAAGTGATCGTGATGTGGTGATACCAGTTTGCCTAATTATGCATAGTTTGGGTGGTGGGGTTATTTATTTATTTATTTTATTCTTTTATATCGAGGATAACAGAATAAGCAATCATGTGCTTTTTTTCATCCGGTCCCCGTGTGTATGCAGTTTTTGTAAATATTGTCATCTGTTCCCACCGGCACACGATGGCCTACTCTTGCGAAAAGCGGAACAGGATTTAACGTGTGCGCAAGATGTTCTGCGTGCGTTCGCACACGGAGCCTCGGTTTAAAGTCTCATCCGAAGGACTTTTGGGGAGAGTGGAGTCGGCACTGATGTTAACTCCAGGGTTATCAATCTGTGAGCTGGTAACCAACTTCCATACGATTTCAACTATCCATAAATTTGATCAATCCTAGACTTTTAACCAACTACTTAATTATAATCATTTTAGTACATTGACAGGATTTTTAAAATACTGGATATTGGTTAAAAGCGTGACAACTTATTTGTAGTCTTTATCTTACTGCTTCCCCTGTTTCGGGGTTGCCACTTGTATAACTACACTGCTGTTACTGCTGCTGTTGTTATTGCTACTGCTTCTGCTACGCCTACCACCCATACATTATTATCTCCATAAAGGTAAAAGGTAAAGGTGTCCCATAACCTAGGCGGTCGTAGGGGAGCGAAGCATCATAGACCTCAGCTTTTCTAGGGACCAGCATTTTGAGGGCGGCGCCCATCTCCTCTCCCTCGCTGCTTTACCTTCCCTGACCATAAAGAGGGTAGGTACCCGTTTGAAGGGGGGGGGGGGGGGGGGGGGGGAACTGTACTGAAGCCAAGGTGCGCAAACGGTCACCCATCCAACTGGTAACCATGCACGACGCTGCTTAACTGGGGGGGAAAGCGAGTGCTTTGATCACTGAGCTATCCCGCCCCCATTATCTCAATGCTACAACAAAATTAACGTTCCATAGCTTTCGGTTTCGCTTTTGCTGGACGGAACCGGAAGTTGCATTTATATATGGACTTGCGCATTCCCGTCACATGACAACTTCCTTTTACACCTAAGTTGCTGAGCTCGGTAGAGTGTTGCCTTCGTTCTACCAGACAGGTCGCTAAAAATCGTCAACAATGATCATCTACAAGGACAAAATCGGTGGTGAGTGAATGTTACAGGTTTCAGTATGCTTTTTTCTCAGTGTTTTGGGTCATAGTTTTTGACCGATTATTCAAATTCATGTTGTGAAATACTTGTTTATCATCATGTAATTTTATTTTTAAAAAGGATTTATCATGTCGAAGTTTTGCTTGGCTCTTATTATACCAGGAGCCTTTAGACTGTTTACCTATGTTCCTGTTATTACAATCACTGAATAAGATTTCGTTGAGACCGATTGAATTATATGTCCAAGGTAAATCAGGTCCTATTAGTATTATTATTAGGCCTATGGTAGGCTATGTCCGAAAATGCCTGGCGAGCATTTGATTTATCCAGATTGTTTAATTAGTTCATTTCTTTAGTGTAGAAAAGCATCTAACATACCGATTTACCATGTCCAGACTAACTTTTGCCTGGGTAGGCATGTCTGCCAGGCTAGTTGTTTTTTTTAAGCCAAGCGGTCACCATTCGTGATTCATTGAACCATGATGAGGCAACCACTGTGGCTAGCCTATTTGCGTTGCTTAGCTGTTGCCTACTCGTGGAAAGCAAATGCTCTGACCATTGAGCTATCCTCCCCTTTCTGTATTTAATGTATAGGGTTGTCTACATACCCGTGTAAAAAAAAAAAAAATGTTCACATTTGTAAGCATCAGGCCTATGCTGGCCAGGGAATATCCCACTAGTCCAAGGGTTCACTAGCCTAGTCCGAGGATTCGATTGGTTCCCACAGCAGTGAAAAACGAAAATTATTCTTTGTTCACTCAGAAATTAAACACACACAAGATAAAAACAAATTATATAATATATCCTTTGTTCATTCAAAAATTAAACACAAAATGAAAACAAATTAAATGGAATATTATTTGTTCATTCAAAAACTACACTGAGTTTAGTATGGAAGGAGGAATTTTAAAGACTAGGCCTAGTGAACCCTTCCCCTGGCTACAGCTACAAATAACACTTAATTGAAGTTATAGGCCTATAAACATAAATAACACACTGAAGAAAATCATGTTATTAAGATGTGACATCACCAAGCCATAACTTCAAAGAATATTAACCCTCTTGATGTTGAATTCTACAGAGCTGAACTGCCTGTAGATTTTGAATTCTTTGAAAGTTTTCTACCCCAAACTGACATAGTTTACTCCTGAGACAATTGTCTGTGTGCATGACAAGCTATCAAGCTGAAATTTTGTCACAAGCTAGATATATCTTTGTACTTACATTTTAAGGCAAGTTTACATGTCTGGTCACAAAAAGTCGTGTCATTGTTACCTTATTTGTCACCAATCACAGGTAAAAGTATGTTGTATACAAGAAGCTAGCAAAATGTGTATGGAATAGACAAAAATTCATACATGTAAATGTTGAGTAAAGAACTGATGCCTAGCTAACGTGCTTGTTAATGTTTGTGTGCAATTGTACTTCAAGGATGTGTCACACAATGTCCTCATAACACCTGTTATTTTATGTCTTGATGAGACATACTTTTTAACTGTTTTTTTGTCTTTTGAAAACAAGGCATATTCAATCAATATCTGACCTGTATACTGCATTTCAGATGTCTATGTCTAGCCACATGTTTTTTAAGTGCACAGAAGTGTATTATTGTACACAAGTGTCACATTGTCACCAGTGTCACCACACAGGTGTGACAAATATGAAACAACACAGAACTTCTGTAATTCTACAAAATTTTAATTGTGATAGCCTTTAAAGTAGTCACAGTGATGGCACAGGGACACATCACATCACAGAAAGCACAAAATGTGGATGTGTCGGGGAGGATGCCTATCGCTGTCACCTAGGCAGACTGAAGATCTATTTTCTTTTCCTTCTTGTTATTTTCGTCATCAGCAAATCTGTCCATTGAGTTTCAAATAAAAAGTGTGGTAATAACTAGAAAATAGTCAAAAGGCGACACATTTTCTGGCGTTTATGTTCTGACCTGTCTTTGTGCCTGAAAACCTCAGTAAAATCTATTAAAAGCATTTTTCTCATTTTATTTCAGGTGGCGAGCTGTTCACTGATGCTTTCGCTGTCAAAGAAGATGGTGAATGCTTTGTATTCAGGGCTAAGGTATGTTTCAATTATATTTCAAACTTGAAATTTAACTTTTGTAGTGCACTTCCTGGAACATTCCAGGACAACCTTTCAAAGCCAAGTGGCAAATATCCAAGATGACATAACGTGGTCATAATGGAAGGCTCACTTTCGCTTTCAAAGGTCACCCACCCAATGAATGTTAAGGCCATTGTAAGCCACAGAAAGGGTGTGAAGGTCAGTCAACAGACACAAGCAATAAAAATTTTGATTGGTTGATAGGGGTTTTTTTGTTTTCTTTTTGTTTTTGGAGGGGGGGGGGGGGGGGGAGTTAACAGTCACGGTCATCTTCAAGAAAAATGGCAGCCAGCGTTTGCATCAGAATTTCTTGAAGCCCTTTGCTAGTTTTTTGGCAGTATTAATTAATAGAGAGGAGTTGTGGAGGCTGGATTTGATTGAATTGAACAGTGACAGAGACTATGAGGGAAGGATTGTGGAATTTTTTGTTGTTGAAAACTTGGAGAAAATTGGTCATGATTCAGCTGAATCTAGCTTTGCTTTAAAATGCATCCGGTCAGAGGCTTCCTCTGCTACTTGTAACCATGTAAGCCAGTACTACCTGTGTCGTGTAGGTAGATGGTGTTCATCAGTCTGGGAAGATGGTTCATCTAGGAGAAGGAAAGCTCTTGATTTCAAACCTGTGCTACCTTGTGGCCAAACCTATTCATAGGAAAGGCTAAGGGAGTAAACTCGGAGGAAGGGAGACATGTCCCAAAGGCAGTTCAAAGCTGAATACGGCAACGTTCTGGCAACACCTGCACGACACTGGAACCATGTGTACTGGTGATGGCCTTTCCAGTGGACCGTTCTGGCAACATGGGGGGGGGTCTGCTGCATGGGTAACAACTTGCCCTTCATACTTACCCAGGCTTTGTGCTCTGGGAATAAACACCTAGATCACAAATCCATAGTCTTTCAAGACTGACAAAAAATATTTTAATTTATTTTACTTCGAGGGTAATGGAATGAACACTGCTGTGCTTTTTTACATCCAGCCCTTGTGTGTATGCAATTTTGTAAATATTGATAATCTGTTCCCACTGGCACACAATGGCCTACTCTTCCAAAAAGCCAAACGGGTTAAACGTGTGGGCAAGATGTTCTGCCTATGTTCGCACTGGGACCTTTGATGTATTGCTAAAGAATAATGCAAACATATTGCAAAGCATTGAAAAGTTCGAAATCGAAATCTGTATGGTCACTTTTCTCTACTGTAACAGTAGAAAGGAAGCCTTGCTATCTTGAACTAGTTGAAGGCAGGAAGTTGGACCTTTCCATGCAGTCAGTGCATGAGCTAAGATTAGATCATTAGGGCTCAACTACCACCATCTAAGAGCAGCAGAAAATGGGGGTAGATGACCGCTGTGGCACACACAGAGATTCATTTTTTGTTTTGTTTTTTTCCATGTGATAGCAAGTGACGCGAAAGGGTGGTGACATTGATGACAAAATGTTTGGAGGCAACGCCAGTGCTGAGGAAGTACAAGAAGAGTCCGAGTCAAGTGTAGAAACTGGACTGGACTTTGCTCTGAATGGACGTCTGCAGCAAGGCTACATGAACACCAAAAAAGATTATCAAGGATACTTCAAGCAGTACGCCAAAGAGTAAGTTGGCTTCTTTTATTCCTATCTATTTTTGTCCATTATTTCAGACCTGCCTACCTGTATGATTTTATCGTATTTTTTACGATTTTTTTTTTTTTTTTTACCCCAAAAATGAATTTTACTGAGAAAATGATTTTGATGGCCATGAAGGTGAAACACTGACACGGTTGAACCCTTTGCTTGGCACAGCAAAATCGTTTGTTCACTTCTTGCTGGGCAGAGAAAATGGAGGTGGATGGATTGTGAGCGGGTGTGTGCATTCAACATGCAATAACTCTACAATGGTCTCTTAGATTTTGATGAAATAAAAACAGCAGGATGAAATGAAGAAAGAAGTTGCTATTTCCTATTTTGTGTCGTTATTTTCTTTTAGAATTATAGTGAATAAACACACAAAAGTCATTGATCGGTTTGTGTCTGTTACAGTTAGTGTTGTAATAAATTTGGATTGCATGCATGTATATTTCTTAAACAAAAACATTCAGAAACAATTACAAAAAAACTATTTTCAACCTACTGTAGGCTTTTTACTTTTGGGCGGGGGGGGGGCGGGGTATGAATGGTGCACGACCACATAAAACATTCTGACGATCACGATCCATGTTAAAGTTTGAGCCGCTACCATGTCTAAATCTCAAATTGCAACCGATTCACAAAATATATCAAATTCTGAACCATTACTTGAAATATGCGAAAATGTCCCCAATCCTAAGAGTAGAATTCAAAAGGCATATCGGCCATGTTGGATATGATGATGGATTTGCGTTCTTGAACTGCGTGGTGTCCGTCATCTCTTTCACTTCAATCTACAAAGTCAGAAGTGCGCACACTACTAGGATTGCTTACGTCGATATTTGAACCTGGATAGACATCTCGCAGTGTCATATTTTTGGCATGGAGGCTATAAAATTTATAGCACATGTCAGATTTGAAGACAGCATCCATCTTGGGAGGAAATAGCTTTTTTTTTCCTCCAAAAATTTGGTCCAATCACCGCCATTTGCATTGTACATGCGGAAGTCTGGCTGCTTCTATTCTCACAAGATTTAAAGCTAGATTTGCGGGAATTTCTATTGTATGAACATTCTCGTGGAGCATTTTGCGGTGTTTTGCCCATGGACAGGCTGAAGTGTTTTCGGCCGTTGTGCCAAACAAAGGGTTAAAAGTTTTTGAAATTAAAAGAAAATCACCTTGATGGCACGGAATGTTTTGTTGCTGGTGTGGGTCCTAAATGGTACGGGCATGTCACAAGATCAAAAGGACTTACAAAAATAATACTGCAAGGTACTGTCCAAGGAGGAAGAAAAAGAGGCAGACCAAGGGAGAGATGGGAGGACAACATTAGCAGTTAACCTCGGTTAAATCAAGAATAGGTTTTTTTTGTGTGTGTATTTGAACTTCCTTGTGCATATATTGTCAAGGCAACTCAAATTTTTATTTCCAGATGGTACATTGAATAATCATTGATTTGCTTGCTTGCTTTTTTTTTTTTTATCAAGCCATCTATCTAAGGGAAAAAAACAAAGAAAAAAACTCCAACAAACAAAAAAAACTAAACATTTCCCCAATATTAATTAACTAACATGATTTCAACAGCCTTTAAAATAAAATATGCCTGTAGATAATACAAGCAACAAAAACACTCAAAAGACACACACACACACACACACACACACACATATACATGCGCGCGCGCGTGTTCGCGCGCTCGTCCTGTTGTGAAGCAATATGTATAGACGGGAATTGTCGTGTCTTGTGTGTTCCAGTTTGCAGCACATGTTGTTCCCAGACTCCAAAGATGTGCCAAACAAGGATCTACCAGCAGACGTCAAAGAGTACCACAAACGAGCAAAGTCATTTTTTGAGAAAATAATGGAGTGGCACAAAGATATCGTGCCCTACTTCAGTGAGTTGGTCCTTCCCCCCCCCCCCCCCCCTCTCTCTCTCTCTCTCTCTCTCTCTCTCTCTCTCTCTCTCTCTCTCTCTCTCTCTCTCTCTCTCTCTCTCCTCTGGAAAAGCTGGATGAAAAAAAGTCTTATAACTTAATCTATTACCCTCATAAAATAAAAGTGCATTTGCCTCTCTCTCTCTCACTGTCTCTCTCTAGCTCACTCGCTCTTTTTTTTTTTTTTTTTTTAGTTTATTTTATTGATCTTTTTACTGCAAGAAATGTTGTTTCCTTCGTTCTGCATGAAATAAAGTACACAATGGGCCAGGCGCTTTTTTAATTCATGCAGTTTACAACGAAAAAAATATTGAACAACATTGTTTTTTTTGCAATCGATGTGGCAATCACAATCTCTGCTATCAAACTTGTTAACAACAGCTTCTAAGCCTCTCTGCCCCATCTGCTCGATTGGTCTCGATATTCCTATGGAAAAAGTCTTTAAATATGCTCTACATGTGTCCAGATCCTCCCTCAGCGGCCAACCTAACCATTGCCCACAGTGTTCATTTAGCAAACTTTGAAAATATCATAGTTTGAAGGACGTCCTAAAGTGCAGACAACATGGCAGCATCTTGTTGACGCAAAGACAG
>CM060347.1:2125028-2127528 GCA_030674155.1 Stramonita haemastoma | reverse complement strand
GCGCGCGAACACACACGCACACCCCACACCCCCCACAATTAAACATGTTTCATGTTAATTGACATGTCTCAATTGTAATTGTTCTTGCACTTTGCATTTCTCAGGTGGCAATGAGAAGTGCACTGTAGCAGCCTTGTGACACTTGCCCTTGTTTGTAGTACAGAGGAGACAGACAGACAGAGACAGACAGAGAACGAATGAATGAATGAATGAACGAATGAATGGATGGATGATGAATGATCTTGAAACCATAAGAATAAAGATTTCAGACCAAGCCAAGTCTTAGTTACAGTCTGTACTTGTAAAGATGCATGCACCATGAAATAATTAAAACTTTAGGGGGAAAAAACACAACACTAAAGACACAGACAGACAGACAGATCGACTAAGAGAGACAGACTGATAGTCAGAGGCAGACAGACAGACAGACAAACTGACAGACTGACCAGAGAAAGAGGAGAGGAGAGAGACGAGAGCGGACGAGAGAGAGCAGCGAAGAACGACACACACACACACGACACGACACACACACAGACAGACGACTGATAGACAGACACACAGAACAGAACAATGAGCATTGAACAAAATTTATTATTGTTAAAGCTTTACAGCCGATTTAGCAGTGCATCAATAGACAAATGGCATTAAAGAATCTGAATCAATGTTAATTTTATGGACTTGCTCACTCTGTGCCTATTGTATACAATGAGCAACTTTACGGTATTGCTCATTGTCTACAGTGTGTAACTGTTTTGCTCATTGTGTATAATGCGCAAAATGTATTGCGCACTGTAGACTCTAAGCATGAAATGCAATGCGCAAATTGTACAGATTGAGTACGACACATATAATTATACTCAAAAGAAAGTAAGGCACTGGCAGGTCTGCCCTTGAAGTTCACCCGAGAGATGGTAAAAATCCCCACCCTCAGGTCAGCAGAGTCCACTGCCAATGTCTGAACTCACAACTTCAAGGACCTAACAGACTGAAGTTAAAAAAAAAAATAATAAATTAAAAAAGAGAGAAAAGAAAAAGCACATGAGTGCTTATCCCATTATCCTCGACATAAAAGAATAATACTTTTTTTTTTTTAAGTCAATTCTCTGAGGATACTTAAGTGGCTATAAACAACAGGAGTGGAGTGGTCAGAGTGTTGCCTGGAAGATCAGACGGCCTAGTATCAGCACCATGGAGGCCTAGTATCAAGCCACCATGGAGGCCTAGTATCAAGCCACTGGAGCTAGTATCAAGCCACCATGGAAGCTAGTATAAGCCCTGGAGCTAGTATCAAGCCACCATGGAGGCTAGTGTCAAGCACCATGGAGGCCTAGTGTCAAGCCACCATGGAGGCTAGTGTAGCCACATGGAGGCTAGTGTCAAGCCACTGGAGCTGTATCAAGCCACCATGGAGGCTAGTGTCAAGCCACATGGAGGCCTAGTGTGTCAAGCCACCATGGAGGCTAGTGTCAAGCACCATGGAGCCTTGTGTCAAGCACCATGGAGCCGTTAAGGGAATTTTACCTGGAGTTGACATCAGTACTGACTCACTCCCCCAAAAAACCTCGGTTAAATCATTAACTGAGGCCAGTGTGTAGTAAACACACGCAGAACATCTTGTGCACTGTTAATCACTGTCATTTTAAAGAAAGGTAAGCCATTTGGTGCCAGTAGGAAAAGAAGACAAAATGCATGCACATAAAAACAGTGTTTTAGACACGATCCCCGGAGTTGGAATGCGGCTACCTTAATAGTGGGTTAAAATTGCCGCATACGCAAAAATAGTGAACCTCAGAGTTTAGCTGATGATTTGGAAAAAAAGGAGAAAAGAATTCACTTTACCACTGTGCCACAGCATCCATGAATACTATCATGATCTTGAAAATAGACAGACACAGCATGTTAGGGACATAGTTGCTCTGATAGTTGTACATACACGTTGACAACACATAGTGTGGCTGTAATGAGCTGCATCACTTTTCACAGGGCAAGGATAAGAACGAAGATGGCAGGATGGTTAAGACGTTTCGCCCGCCAACAAGGTAAACCGCGAGGTTATGGGTTTGATTCCCAGCGTTGCTCTTTCTTACCAATTTGACCCCCAAAATTTGAACTGGATGTCAAAATCTTTCGGATGCATCTATAAACTGAGGTCCCGTGTCTGACTGCACGCAGAACATTTTGTGCAAACGGTTGCATAGGCATGAATCTCACCATTGGTAAACCTCGGAGCTCTAGTCGAGGAACACACACACACACACACACACCCACACACACACACACACACACACACACACACACACAACACACACACACAGTCCTTCGGATGAGACTTTAAACCGAGGCCCCGTGTGCGAACGCACGCAGAACATCTTGCGCACACGTTAAATCCTGTTCCACTTTTCGTAAGAGTAGGCCATCGTGTGCCGGTGGGAACAGATGACATATACACAACTGCAAACACACGGGGACTGGATGTAAAAAAAAAGCACAAGAGTGCTTA